>CAUYLG010025648.1:0-70410 GCA_963573385.1 Cacajao melanocephalus
CGCTGGGGCGCCGGCAAAATAGCCGCGCCAGCAAAATAGCCGCACTGGCCAAAAAAGTTGCACTGGCGACTCGTGTGGTTCTTCCGCCGGGAATCTCCCAGTCTGTGGGCAACAAAAATTTGTCTGAAAGTGTGGCGTCCAGGCGCTCTCTGCGCTTTCACTGGGAGCTACAATCCTGAGCTGTTGTTAATCGGCCATCTTCATCTCTCTCCCTAATTTTTAAATTTTTTTGTAGAGACAGGATCTCCCTTGGTTGCTCAGGCTAGGATTTTTATCTTAATATTTTAATTATAATAGCATTTCATTGCATTCATATAAAGCTTTTTACTTAAAAAAAAAGTTCTTATTTAAATAATTTCTAAAGAAGTCTTAAATACTAGCAGAGTCGTGAAGTTACTTGAAGCTATTAGATAACAACTTTCAATTGTAATGAATCAAGACTACATTCTCACCTTGTAGTTTATTAGGATTTATAGCTCTTTTTTGATACAGGAGATTTATTTGCTTCTTCATCCCTCATGAACAGTCTTGGAGAAGTTGTATTTGGTTACATGGTTTGGTCATGTTGACTTTGTGAATTTGTTACTCAGAGTGCTTAATTATGGGTTGCTGAAATATTTCCTCTACCTGAATCTGATATTCCTAAATAAGACCCTTGGGCCTGAAGGAGTTGGTATCTCACTTTTATTTATTGCTAGGATGAAAATCACTATAATTTATTATGTATTTATTATATATTGTAAACACATAAGGAGTTTGCAAGCGTTTATTTAATCCTTTAATAACCTTGGGAGGTAGACATTACTTATTATCTTTGTTTTATAGATAAGAAAGCTGACATTTAGAGAGATTAAGTAATAAGTGGTTAAGTTGGATTTTGAATCCTAATGTCTCTGATTCCAGAGTTTGGACTCTTAACCACTATAATATTTTGCCTGAATATATTTACCTGTTTGGGGTAGTAATTTTTTTAGGATGTGGGAGAAAAGTCTTTAAACATTTTTCTCTCTTTTTACTGAGGTATACTGAAAGCTATTCTGATGATGATTCAAGTGTGGAAGACTACCCAGATCCACAGGTAAGCCAAACATTTAGTGGGTCCACTTTGATTTTTTCTTTTCTAATCGTTATGATACCTCCTTAGAAAAACTCAGTAAGAACTGGGCATGATGACTCATACCTGTAATCCTAGCACTTTGGAAGGCTGAAGCATGTGGATCACTTGAGCCCAGGAGTTTGAGACCAGACTGGGCAACATGGCAAAACCCTCTCTCTGTAAAAAAAATCCAAAAAGCAAAAAAAAAAACCTGGCCAACATGGTGAAACTTTATCTCTACAAAAAAATGCAAAAATTAGCCAGGACTGGTGGCATGCTCCTGTGGTCCTAGCTACTTGGGAGGGGCTGAGGTGGGAGGATCACTTGAGCCCAGGAGGCAGAGGTTGGAGTGAGCTGGGATCACACCACTACACTCAAACATGAGCAAGAAAACTAGATCCTGACTCAAAAAAAAAATTAATAAAGAATATAATAAAAAGCCAGGTGTTGTGGCTCACGCCTATAATCCCAGCACTTTAGGAGGCAGGAAGATCACTTGAGACCAGGAGTTCAAGACCAGCCTGGGCAATGTAGCAAGACTGTCTCTACAAAAAACAAACAAAAATTAGCTGGGTCTGGTGGCATACACCCATAGTCCTAGCTACTGAGGAGGCTGAGGCTGGAGGACCGCTTGAGCCCAGGAGGTTGAGGCTGCAGTGAGCTATGATTTTGCCATTCCACTTCAGCCTGGGTAACAGACTTTATTGCAAAAGAGAGAAAAGAGCAGGAAAGAAAGAGGGAAAGGAAAAAAAAAAAGGGTTAGGACTGAAGGGAGGGAGAGAGGAAGGAAGGGGAATAGAATAAGAGACTTTTGACAGCCTCTCAAAAGGCTGTTCTCAGTTGCTGTGTTCAGTGTTGGTAATGGATTAACCATCCTTCCAGTATTTGTGTTTATAGTCAGTTATACAAGGAAAAAGAAGGGAAGAGAATAGCTAGCAGTAAGGGCAGACAGGAATAGAGTAATTAATAGTAAAAATGGGAAAAGGGATATACTTTTTGCCAAGCAGATGGCATTAGTAATGAAAAGTCTTGATTAAAAGAGAATATGGAGATAATATAATTGTTCCTCACTATCCATGGGAGATTGGCCTCAGGGCCCCACATGAATATCCACAAATGCTTAAGTTCCCTATGTAAAATGGCATCATGTTTGCATATAACCTTACACACATCCTCCTGTATACTTTAAAGTATCTCTGGATTACTTATAATACCTAATACAATGTAAATAAGATTTAAATAGTTTTTACACTATATTTCTTTCTTATTTTTGAGAGGGAGTCTTACTCTGTCGCCCAGACTGACGTGCAGTGGTACAATCTCAGCTCACTGCAACCTCCGCCTCCCAGGCTCTAGGGATTCTCCTGTCTCAGCCTCCCTAGTAGCTGGGATTACAGGCAGGTCTCGCTCTGTTGCCCGGCCTGAAGTTCAGTGGTGCCATCTTGGCTCACTGCAACCTCTGCCTTCCAAGTTCAAGCGATTCTCATGCCTCAGCCTCCTGAGTAGCTGGGATTACAGGCATGTGCCACCATACCCAGGTAATTTTTGGCATTTTTAGTAGAGACAGGGTTTTGCTGTGTTGGCCAGGATGGTCTTGAACTCCTGGCCTTGAGTGATCCACCCATCTCGGCCTCCTGAAGAGCTGGGATTACAGGCATGAGCCACCATGCCCAGCCTACACTGTATTTCTTAAAGTTTATATTACTTTTTATTGGTGTATTTTTTTTAATTGAATTTTTTTTTCCTAAATGTTTTCCATTGAGGTTCATTGAATCCCTGGATGCAGAACCCTTGGATATAGAGGGCCAACTGTCTGTCAAATTATTTATAATTTGCTTTTCATTTTTTCCCTTGATAAATCAGTTTTGAATTTAGTATCAAAATATTTGATCCAGTTTTTACAGGGATAGGGTCTTGCTCTGTCACCCAGGCTGTAGTGCAGTGGCATGGTCCTAGCTCACTAAAACCTTAAACTCTTGGGCTCAAGTTGTCTTCCTACCTCAGCCTCTCAAGTAGCTAGAATAACAGACATGTGCCATCATGCCTGGCTAATTTTTAAATTTTTTGTAGACACAAGGTCTTGCTATGTTGCCCAGGTTGGTTTCAAACTCCAGGCCTCAAGCAGTCCTCCCAGTTTGGCCTCCCAAAGCGTTGAGATTACAGGGTGTGAGACACCATGCCCAGCCCCAATTTTGAATTGATGGACTAATAGTGACTCACGTTGGTAACCAGCTGATATCACACTTCTTTATTGTATTTTTTAGAAGCAATCATACTTATTTGATTTTATTTAATCACTAGTTATGAATTGATTTTCCATTAATTTGCAATGGAGTGGAGTCTTTTTGAATAGTAAATGCTCGTTTGTGAATCATCTTATTGTGAACACCTATATATTCTTTTCTTTTTTTTTTTGAGACAGAGTCTCACTCAGTCAGCCAGGTTGAAGTGCAGTGGCATGATCTCAGCTCACTGCAACTTCTGCCTCCTGGGTTCGAGTGATTCTCCTGCCTCAGCTTCCCAAGTAGCTGGAATTACAGGCAGCTGGCACTATGTCCAGCTAATTTTTGTATTTTTAGTAGAGAAGGGATTTTTGCCATGTTGGCCAGGCTGGTCTTGAACTCCTGACCTCAAGTGATCTGGCCACCTCGGCCTTCCAAAGTGCTGGGATTACAGGCGTCAGCCACTGTGCCCAGCCTAACACCTATATATTCTGATTATAAGTCTTCTGAGAGAAGTTCTTGAAAGCAAAATGTAGAAAACTTATTACTATAGGCAATACAACTTTCATGAGTACCTGTTGAGTAATTTATGCTAAAGTTTCATTTTATGTTTCTGCCAGTCAGCAAATCACATGAACAGTTCCCTGCTGTCTTTATATCGGAAAGGAAATCCTGATTCTGTTTCAAATACTCCTGAGATGGCGCAAAGGGAAACCACCTCTTCAACACCACGGATAAGTTCAAAAACAGGCTCCATTCCCTTGAAGACTCCTGCCAAAGATTCAGAGGGAGGATGGTTTATTGACAAAACTCCAAGTGGAAAGAAAGACAGTTTTTTCTTGGAACTGTCAGATGAGAAAAGTAATCCTAAGAAGCCAATAACTGAGATACAGGTATTTTCGTAATGAAATTTTAGCCCCGTATAGTTGAAGTACATTTCAGCCTTGAATATAATATCAAGCAAATACTTGTGTTTTGTGGAAGACATAGGAACTTTGAAATACATGGAGAATTTGGTCACATTGCACTACTTGCCGTTGTTTCTATCCTAGTCTAAGCCTTTTCTTATTCTTGCCTTAATTATTGAAACAGCCTTCCAGCTGGAGTCTATGTCCTTGCTTGTTCCCCTAGTTTATTCTTCACACAGAGATAGCTTTTTTTTTTTCTTTTTTTTTTTTTTTGAGACTGGGACTGGCTCTGTCACCAAGGCTAGAGTGCAGTGATGCGATCTTGGGTTACTGCAACCTCTGCTTCCCGGGCTCAAGCCATCCTCCCACCTCGGCCTCCCATGTACCTATAGGCAATACAACTTTCATGAGTAGAGACTACAGGCATGGGCCACTATGCCTAGCTAACTTTTGTATCTTTTTTAGAGATGGAGTTTTCCCATGTTGCCCAGGCTGGTCTGGAACTCCTTGGGTCAAGCGATCCACCCGCCTCGGACTCCCAAAGTTCTGAGAGTATAGCCATGAGCCACCACACATTATCATTCTTCTATTTAAAACCCTCCAGTGGCTTCATTCAGTCTCAAATCCAAAGGTCTTGTGAGCCAGTAAAGACCTTTATGATTTGGCTGCCTGGCTTTCTCTTCAGTCTCATCTTCTACTGCCCTGTTAAGTATGTGAATCTGTTTCTTCAGCTGTAAATTTTACAAACTCTAAATACAAATCAAGTGTTTCCCATGAAAATTTTTGGTCCAAATTGAGATTGCTATAAACTTAAAGTGTATATTAGACTTTGAAGACTTACTGAAAAAATACATTGTAAAACATCTCATTAATAATTTTTTATATTGACTCTGTTGAAATGATAGTATTTTGGATATACTGGGTTAAGTAAAATAGATAATTAAATGAATTTCATATGTGGCTCACATATTCCTCATGGACAACGGTGCTTCAACTGGTTTCTAAGAACCAAGCCCTTTGATTTGGCAAACCCTTTATTAATAGGCCTTTCCAAATCTCTTTGCTTTAATTATCCATATCATCCAGAACATAGTTATGGTTGGCAAGAACTCGAGTCTTAATGCTGAATTGCTTTTTTTTTTTTTTTTTTTTTGAGGCAGAGCCCGCCTTGTCACTCAGGCTAAAGTGCAGTGGCATGATCACTGCTCACTGTAACCTCCACCTACTGGGCATAAGCCGTCCTCCCACCTCAGCCTTCCAGGTAGCTGGGACTACAAACGCCCACCACCACACCTGGCTAATTTTTGTATCTTTTGTAGAGATGGGGTTTTGCCATATTGTCCAGGCTGGTCTTTAACTCCTGAGCGCAAACGATCCACCTGCCTCAGCCTGAATTATACTTAAAAACACATTTTTTTTAGAGTTGGAGTATTGCTAGATTGCCCAGGCTGGAGTGCAGTCACTTTTCAGAGGCATGATCATATAACATTATAGTCTCGAAACCCTAGGCTCAAGGGGTCTTAGCCTCTCAAGTAGCTGGGGCTACAGGTGTGGCCAGTGTGCTTGGCTGAATTATACTTTTTATGACTGTCAAAGCAGCTCTATAGTCGTATTTAATTTAGTGAATGATCAGCTGTCAGATGAAGACAACTATGTAGAAGACCCAGTGAGAAATAAAAGGCAAATATCAGTGTCTTTAATCCAGGAGTTCACAGTTCAGTGAGAGAGACAGAGATAAGTGAATCACTCATACAAGGCAGATTATGCCAACTAATAGTTGCAAATGTACTATCCTGGGAATGTAAGGAAGAGATTAAATCTAACTGAAAGAAGGCCAGGTGTGGAGCTACCACATGAGCTCATGCCTGTAATCCCAGCACTTTGAGAGGCTGAGGCAGACAGATCACCTGAGGTCAGGAGTTCGAGACCAGCCTGGCCAACATCTCAAAACCCCATCCTACGAATATAAAAATTAGCTGGGTGTGGTGGTGAGCGTTTGTAGTCCCAGCTACTTGGGAGGCTGAGGCAGGAGAATCTCTTGAACCCGGGAGGTGGAGTTTGCAGTAAGCTGAGATCATGCCATTGCATTCCAGTTTGGGCTACAAGAGTGAAACTCCATCTCAAAAAAAATAAATAAATAAAGGAAAAAATAAAAATCTGGAAAAGAAGCATTCAAATATTAAGATTTATTTTTTATTTTTTTCCCCCATATGGAATGCTTCACAAATTTCCATGTCATCCTTGTACGGGGGCCATGCTAATCTTCTCTGTATTATTCCAATTTTAGTATATGTGCTGCCAAAGCCAGCACCAAATGTTAAGATTTAAACTGAGGTTTAAGGCAATGAGGAGAAAGACATTCCCAATAGACTGCATCTTTGAGCAAAGAGTTTGGGATTAGTTAACAGAGGTGAAAATGCTAGGGCAGGAATGAATTTTCTTTACAATGCCCCTCTTTAAAAAATAAAACAGTTATTGGCATAGAATTTTAAGCATGGCACATTTAAATTTATTTTCTTTCCAGGATTCAAAAGAGTCTTCTCTTTTGGAGAGTGATATTAAATGGAAAGGCAGGCTAAAGAATAAAGGAAGCAAAAGGAAGAAAGAACATCTTCAGGAAGTAGATGGAGAAATTGAAGCTGTCCTGCAAAAGAAAGGTAAAGTGTGAGTCTTGTTGGTGGCAGTGGTCATGTTTGCTTTGAGAGAAGCATCATTCTGTGAGTTACTGTATCGTTAATCTTTTTATCTCCTTTTTTGTTACCAGCTAAAGCCAGGGGGTTAGAATTCCAGATCTCCAATGTGAAGTTTGAAGATGTTGGAGGCAATGATATGACATTAAAAGTTAGTGCAAATTCAGAATTTTACCTCAAATGGCTATATTACTAATCAGTTATGAAAAAAAGCCTACCTCTTTGTTTCTAATATGAACTGGGTATAGGAGAAGAAACTGGGAAGGTTGAGAAGGGCAAACCTGACCTGTACCCTTTAGGGCATTGCAGAAGAAAAGATGCATACTATTTTCAACTTTTCTATTTTTTTAATTATCATATACATAAGATCCATGCTTTATAAGTAATACTGTCTTAACAATACTGATAGTTATGGTAACTTTATTTTTAATGCTTACTCTTTTCCATCTGTCATGCTAGTTACTCTGCATTACATCCTCAAGGTAGATAATGTCACAGCTTAGGAAATAGAAGCTTCTTGGAGAGGTTAGTGCTGAAATCACACTGTAGGTACCAGAGTCAGGATTTAAACTCTGTTCTAAGTCTAAAGTGTATATTCTACCTGCCTACTCCATTTCACTGCTCCAAAAAATAGGACATTTCATTCTACTTTGATTCTTCTGTCTTGAAAGATGTCTTTGTGCTTATCCTCTGCCAGGAGGTCTGCAAGATGCTCATTCACATGCGTCACCCGGAGGTATACCACCACCTGGGCGTTGTGCCCCCTCGTGGAGTTCTCCTTCATGGGCCACCAGGCTGTGGAAAGACATTACTTGCTCATGCAATTGCTGGGGTGAGGATTGCTGACACTTGTTTGCTTTTACTGTTTTTGTTATTATTTGTTTTTGTTTTTTTCTCTTTTGTCAACTTAAACCAGAACTGGCATTCTTCAGGAAGAGAATATAGTCATTGGAACTGATCCGTTTGTTACCATGCTGGTATTATTTGTGGTATTTATTCATTTAGTTTATTTTTTGCTTCTCACGAGCAACTTGAGGGATTTATTTTTAATGTATGTAATTGTTTATATGGCAAGAGTTAGGTAGAAAATAAAATAATACAGTTTCAAACCTTTCTATTAACACATAGCTTACATTTTAGTTACTTCACTTTCCCTTTAGCCCAATAGTTATTTTGTTTTATTTATTTTTTTAAGACAGAGTTTCACTGTCGCCCAGGCTGGAGTGCAGTGGTACAATCGCGGCTCACTACAGCTTTAACCTTCCAGGCTCAAGTGGTCATTCCATCTCAGCCTCACAAGTAATGGAACCGCAGACACACACCCCCACGCCTAGCTAATGTTTTTGGCTTTTTTTTTTTGTAGAGACGGAATCCCACTATGTTGCCTAGGCTGGTCTTAAACTCCTGGCCTCAAGCAATCCTCCTCAGTCTCCCAGAGTGCTGGGATTACAGGCATGGGCCACTGCACCTGCCCTCCCAGTGGTTCTTAGGAGCAGTAAAACAAGAAAACTAGGATTATATTACTTTTCATACAGCTAAATTTATTCAGAATTTCTATTTAGGGTTATGTTCTTATACTTTTTAGTTTTAAAATAATTCTTTCTAAAACGGTAATAGTAAACACTTATTTTGCAAAACTAAGTTAGCAATCTTATTTTAGTAACTTCAATTTTTCTAATTAAAGTTACTCGGATATTTTACATTACTGCCCAATACAGTTTCTGAAAAATCTGAAATTTTTCAGAAACTGTATTGGGCAGTAATGTAAAATATCCGAGTATCTTCAATTAGAAAAATAGCATGCCAGCTGGGTGCGGTGACTTATGCCTGTAATCCCAGCACTTTGGGAGGCTGAGGCAGGCAGATCACCTGAGGTCAGGAGTTTGAGATCAGCCTGACAACCATGGAGAAACCCCATCTCTACTAAAAATACAAAATTAGCCAGGTGTGGTGGCGCATGCCTATAATCCCAACTACTTGGGAGGCTGAGGCGGGAGAATCGCTTGAACCTGGGAGGCGGAATTTGGCATTAGCTGAGATCGCAGCATTGCACTTCAGCCTGGGCAACAAGAGCAAGACTCCATCTCAAAAAAAAAAAAAAAAGAAAGAAAGAAAAATAGCATGCTATACCAAGCACTAATACAATAATGTTCTATGAAAGAAAATCATTTGTAAAGGGAGACTGGATTGGTTTGCTTCATTTTTGTTGAATAATTCTATGACATGACTACTTCGTGCCAGACGTTGGAATATAGTATTAAGTACTACATTAATCCTAGTTCTAATACGAGATAGACATTAAACAGTCATTGATATAAACAAATGCTATACATAGTAACAACTGTAAGAAGTGGAAGACAAGACAAGAAGAAGTGCAAAATGCTATGTGGTGTGTTGGGATTCCCAAATTAGAGTTGAGTTCAACGAAGATATGGTTGAGAAAGTGAAATTTCAAGCACAGGAATGACACAACAGTAGTTTCTCTTCTCTCTCTTTTTGTTTTTTTAGACAGATTCTCACTGTTTCCTAGGCTGAGTGCAGTGGCACAATTACAGCTCACTGTAGCCTTGACCTCTCAGGCTCAAGTGATCCTCCTGCCTCAGCCTTGCAAGTAGCTGGGACTGCAGGCATGCATCAGCATGCCTGGCTAATTTATTATTTTTTGTAGAGATGGGGTCTCACTGTGTTGCCCAGGCTGGTCTCAAACTCCTGGACACAAGCACTCCTCCCACCTGGACCTCCCAAAGTGCTGGGATTACAGGCGTGGGCCTCCACACCTGGTCTCTTCTTAAAGAGTCTCCCTCCTCTAACTAATAACTGGCTACTCTCTGGGTTAGGACTTGGAGAAATACTAGCAGGATGCATGGGAAACATCTGTGTCACAACCCTTGCTATTTTCTCCTCAGCAGATGGGTAAGAATTGTTTTGATAGGCCAGGCATGGTGGCTCACTCCTGTAACCCCAGCACTTTGGGAGGCTGAAGTGGAAGGATTGCTTGAGGCTAGGAGTTTTAGACCAGCCTGGGCAACATAGTGAGACACAGTCTCTACAAAACAAAACAAAGAATTGCTTTGGCTCAGCCCTAAGTGGGGGATAACATCTCTTGAGAGTCAGAGCCTTTATTCAGAAAAGATAATAGAATTTTATAGTGACATGTATAAAATAAAAATAAGTTGATGGTATCCACTTAAACGTGTTTGCATGAGACCATTGATTTTTTTTTTTTTTGAACGGAGTTTCGCTCTTGTTGCTCAGGTTGGAGTGCAATGGCATGATCTAGGCTCACCACAGCTTCCTGCCTCAGCCTCCCGAGTAGCTGGGATTACAGGCATGCACCACCACGCCTGGCCAATTTTGTATTTTTAGTAGAAACAGAGTTCCTCCATGTTGGTCAGGCTGGTCTTGAACTCCCAACCTCAGGTGATCTGCCCACCTTGGTGTCCCGAAGTGCTGGGATTACAGATGTGAGCCACTGTGCCTGGCCAAAACCATTGATTTTTTAAATAGTGTTTTTCACTGGGCCAACATAAAAAGATGAAGTTCCTCAGGAAACTAGCTATTTAAAAAATTTGAGGGGACTGGATAAAGAAAAAGTAGGAAAATTAAAATTGGAATATTTGGTTATTTTTTTATGTGTCTGCATAGGAACTTGACCTGCCAATTTTGAAAGTGGCCGCTCCAGAGATTGTGTCTGGAGTATCTGGAGAGTCTGAGCAGAAGCTGAGAGAACTGTTCGAGCATGCTGTGGTGAGTCAGTTGATGACTAATGCCAGGTGGTCAGACGCTACCAGCTTATATTAAAGATCTTGCTTTTTCTGATGCTAGTATTTGTTAACCCACTCACTGGCCATTCTTTTATTAAATAAACATGGTAATTTGCTATGCATGATGGCTAAATATTTAAAGTAGATTTAGTGATACCAGCTGTTGGATAAGTAACCCTTTTCATTTGAAATTAAACATAAATATAACTGGTTAGAAATTCTGTGCTATCATACTCTGTAGTCATATGTTGAAAGTATATTATCCTTATGATATTTTCCACTCACTTTTACTTTCCTCAACTTAAGTTTGGCCAAAAAACTTGTAAGCAATGTAAAAATTGTCATTTAGGATATTGTAAAAGCAATCATAAAAATGCCAGAATAAATTGTCATTCCTTACTAGTAAACTAGGGTAATAATAATACCCAAATCTCATGTGGCTATTGAGAGTGTTAAATGAGAGAGTTCTTATAAAGCCTTTGATATAGTGCCTTTCACAGAGCACAAGCCCTGTAAATATTAGCTGTAAATTATTTACACTTGAGCAAATATCACCACTGTGTTTAAAACTAAAAAAATGGTGAAAGGTTTAATTTTATGTCAGTGTTAGCACTGACAATATATAGTAGCTGATGAAGATCCAATACAACGATTAGAAGCCTGTGTGAAATTAGAAGAGAAATTATATTTAAGCCGTAATTGAGAAAAAAAATTTTAAATAACAAGAATGAGTAGTCCATCTACTTGGTTATCGTATGGGCTGACATTGAAAGAAGTGTGGGCAACACTAGAAGGATAAAGACAAAAAGAGTGGAAAGGCAGGGTGGAAAGCAAAGCTGAACTCTTTCAGGTGCTACCTGTTTTCCAAAACGCGGTTGATTCCATTGTTAAATTGGCATGCATAGCCAGAGACAAGGAGTAAATTTTGTGTGTATGGTAAACACAATGATCAATAAGGATAACAGACAAATGGCATCTTTAGGTTGTTGGTTCTGTGTTTAAAGCTCTCATAAACCAGTATTGGGCCAATATAGTACCTCACAGTAGATGCTCAGTAAATATGTGGCTTAGCACCCCACTTTTCCTGGTTCCCTCTTCGCTGATGAGAATGAGTACAGGAAAGCATGTGGAACAGAGAACAAAAAGGTGAAATCCAATGAAGTGATACTCTGTTGAAGAAAACTATGCTTTCTTTAGGCCACATTCCGATGACCATCATTTATTTTTTCCCCCCATTCAACTCTCCAGGTCACTGACAAGTACTGATGTGCTTGTTTTCTGATACTTCTGGTCTCTGTAATTTTACTCTTTTCTAACTGGATTGTGTATCTGGCAGTCATAGGCGTCTTTTGCAAACATTGTTATAAGGATGATTAGGGGAGACAGCCAGCTAGTGATAGGCTAAATATCTTTCCCTTTAAAATGTGGTGGTTCCCATGGTTTTGAGATGCCTTAAGCAAGGCTGACAGCCTTACTTAGCATAATCATTGTCACTCCTAACCATTGAGTAACTGATTGAATAAATGATTTAGATTGTAAATGTAGGTATTTTTCTTCAATTTTTTTAATTTTAACTGATCCTTATCTCTTTTTTGTAGTAAAATATATATGACAGAATTTACCATTTTTTAAGTTTTTATAAATTATTTCATTTCTTTCATGATGATTTAGAGGAACCAGTACAGATATTTCATAATATCTATACTTCAAACCACTACAGATATTTCATAAATAATACCTGGTGGTTTTCTAACCAGTTGAGTAATTTGTTGCACAATAAGCCACCTCACAGCTTCCAGCAAGGAATACATTAAATTTGAATAGTAAAGACACTACACAATGAATTAGGACACAATTTAAATTTGTTTTAAATGTTTCTTTGAGGAAGAGGACACTACACTTCTATTCAATGAAGAGAAACGTTTTTACAGTCCAGAGGTCTTTTATTGTTTTAACACCTATTTTACCATGAATTCATAGGGAAGAGGATCCAGCAGCTCAGGCTCCTTCCTATTGCTTCTCACAGAGTTCACTTCTCTGGGTGGAACAAGCTGGCGCTTTCCCCTTGGTTTCCTTTTTCTGATCATTTTCCTTCACGCGTTTCAGAAAGCTGTCTCTGCTCCTAGAGTGCTTAATGTGCTCAGTACACACACTGATTCTCTTGGCAAGAATCTTGCCCTTAACTTGTTTCTTTACAACAATGCCAGCAGCATCCTGGGTAATATTATGGACTCTTCCATTTTGCGGTGTTAACACTTGTGGGGCATTCCTTTTTGAACAGTACCCATTCCCTTGATGTCTACCATATCTGCCTGCCTGCCTGCCTTCCTTCCTTCCTTCCTTCCTTCTGTCCTTCCTCCCTCCCTCCCTCCCTCCCTCCCTCCCTTCCTTCCTTTCCCTCCCTCCCTTCCTTTCCCTCCCTCCCTTCCTTTCCCTCCCTCCCTTCTTTCCTTTCCCTCCCTCCCTTCCTTCCTTTCCCTCCCTCCCTCCCTCCCTTCCTTCCTTTCCCTCCCTTCCTTCCTTTCCCTCCCTTCCTTCTTTCTGTCCCTCCCTTTCTCCCCCTCTTCCTCCCCCTCCCTCCCATCCTTCCTTTTTGACAGACTCTCATTCTGTTGCCCAGGCTGAAGTGCACTGGCACAATCTTGGTGGAGCGCAGTGGTGTGATCTCAGCTCACTGCAACCTCCACCTTCTGGGTTCAAGTGATTCTCCTGCCTTGGTCTCCCTAGTAGCTGGAATTACAGACGTGTACCACCACATACGGCCAATTTTTGTATGTTTAGTAGAGACAGGGTTTCTCCATGTTGGCCAGGCTGGTCTTGAGCTCCTGACCTCTGGTAATCCACCTGCCTCGGCCTCCCAAAATGCTGGGATTACAGGCATGAGCCATGGCGCCCAGCCTACAATATCTCATTTCTTATAGATTCGCATATATATAGCCAAAGGAGCAGCTCCGTGTTTTCTGAAAGGCCTAGAGAATATCAGGTGCCTCTCCTCTTTCCCTTTGTGTTCATCATTTTGGTGAATTACTAGAAGATGGCAGTTCCAACTGAAAAGGCCATTTTAGACATTTCTAAGTGTACAATTCTGTGGCATTAAGTACATTCACATTGTTGTGTAATCATCACCCCTATCCATTTCCAGAGCATCTTCATGTTCCCAAACAGTAACTCCCCATTCATCTCTCCCACCAGTCCCTGGCCACCACCACCATTCTACTTTTTGTCTCAGTGAATTTGACCACTCTTGGTAGCTGATTGTTACATCTTAACTTATTCTTTCTGAACGCTATCTAGTTTATTTCTTAAAAACAAGACAACAAAACTGGAGGTGATCATTACACTGATGTATTAGAACTTTACCATCCTTTCCTTATTCAGTGTAGTCTTTAAAATAAGCTTCTGGTACTTTTCAGTGTGGATGATGAGAAAGTTCTGGAGATGGATAGTGGTAACGCTTACACAAAAGTCTGAAAGTATTTAATGCCACTAAACTATATACCCAAAGTGGTTAGAATGGTAAATTTTATGTATATTTTACCACACATTTTTTTAAAAGCTTCTGGTGCTTCTCAAATTTCCTCTTATAGCAAATCATAGAGAAAGGCTTGGAGATGTTTATGTTGGTAGAAACCCTCATAACGTTTCTCGTAAGCTTGGGTTTGCTAATGTAAAGTTTATAAACTTGTTGTTTTTTAAATTATTTTTCTGTGCATATGCTTATTCAAAATCATTGTTTCTATTTCATAGCATAGGAAATGTGACTACTTTACAAAAGAATTTCAGTAGATATATCACAAAACATGCATTGATAAAGACACTATAAATGTGTTGCCCTATCGGCAGTCTCTTACTGTGTACTTTTAAGCATCTTGGTTCTTTTAAGTCAGATAAAAATCAGAAGTAATACATGTGAACTGCCTTCTTTAGGGTTATTCTTTTGACAAATGATCCTTGAACTTTAAGATTTTCAAAAAAAGTCTATATGCTTAACTGTGCTTCAGTACAGGTGATGTATTTATGGTTGTCTTTATGTGATATTTTTATTTCTAGTCAAATGCACCATGTATCATTTTCATTGATGAAATTGATGCTATTACACCCAAAAGAGAAGTTGCTTCAAAAGATATGGAACGAAGAATTGTAGCCCAACTCCTAACCTGCATGGATGGTCAGTTTAAAATAATGAATTCATTTTAAGATAATAAATGTTTTAAAACAGTGTAATTAATACTTAAAGATATAAAATATTCAAATAGTAAATATCAAATAGTGTAAAAAAAAAAAAGCCATACTGGGCACAGTGGCTCACATCTATAATCCTAACACTTTGGAAGGCTAAAGTAAGAGGATTGGTTGAGCCTAGTAGTTTGAGGCCGTCCTGGGCAACATAGCAAGACCCCACCTCTAAAAATAAAAAGAAAATAGCACATATTTTGTGTTGATTGATTGACTGATTGATCGATTGATTGATGGGATAGAGTGTTGCTCTGTCACCCAGGCTGGAATGCAGTGACATAATCATATCTCACTGCAGCCTTGACCTCCTGGGCTCAAGTTATCCTCCCATGTAGGCCTCCCAAGTAGTTGGGACCACAGGTGTGCACCGCCATGCCTGGCTTTTTTTTTTTCTTTGAGACAGTCTCACTCTGTCACCCAGGCTGGAGTGCAGTGGCATGATCTCACCTCGCTGCTGCCTCCGCCTGCTGGGTTCAAGCAATTCTCCTGCCTCACCTCCCAAGTAGCTGGGATTACAGGTGCATGCCACTATACCTGGCTAATTTTTATATTTTTAGTAGAGACAGGGTTTTGCCATGTTGGCCAGGCTGGTCTCAAACTCCTGGCCTCAGGTGATCCACTGCCCTCATCCTCCCAAAGTGCTGGGATTACAGACATGAGCCACTATGCCCATGACCCCCCCTTTTTTTTTTTTTTAAGACACGATCTTACTAGGTTGCCCAGGCTTTTCTCAAACTCCTGGGCTCCAGCGATCTTTCTGTTCAGCCTCCCAAAGTGCTGGGATTCTGTTTTATTTTTATCTAAAATTTTCTTGCCATGTCTCTGAGGCCTGTATTACAAGAAAAGCTTTCATGGCTTCCTGCTGGCTGAAGGACACACTGTATAAACTCCTCATGATTTAATTAGCATCTTACTACTTTCCTGTTACCTGTGAGGGAGAATAACCTCAGACTCCTTGCTGTTCAGTCCTGGTTCATTTGAGAGAAATAATACTTAGGAAAGGTAAAATTTAAGCCCTGTTTTGTCCATTCCTAGAAATGCATCCCTAGGTTAAGCCAGAACAGCTGAAGACTATTTTGTATCCCCCTGCTTGAATTAATTTTATCAGTCTATTCTGAGATATAGACTCCTGCATCCTCCCCGCCTTCCTGTTGTCCTGCTCACCTTGCCTGGATGTGCCATGCATGCTTGACCCTCTGTGCTTTTGCTCATCTCTTTCTTCTACGTAGAATTCCATTAACCTATATATCTGCTTGTTAAAATTCTGTTTACCCTTCAAGCCCTTTCTGAAATGTTACCACCTCCATGAATCCTCCCTTATTCCTCAGTTGGAATTCATTATGTCTTTTCTTACATCGGTTATTATAGTTCACGAAATGTGTCTTAGGCCATTTTTTTATTTACACACTCAGTGTTTCTCAATAGATTGTGAACTGCTAAGGACAGAGTTTGTATTTTATTTATCCTCCTCACACCTTTTACATATTTGACATTTAATAAATATTGATTTTATATGTATATTGCTGTCAAAATCTGTAATACTTTCTCTTTAACTATGAAATGATTTCTGAAAGCATTATTGCCCTCAATGTCAAGTGCTTTGTTCACCACTCCTTCTCTGTCTCTTCCTAGATCTGAATAATGTGGCTGCTACAGCCCGGGTCCTAGTTATTGGAGCTACTAATCGACCAGACTCATTAGATCCTGCTTTGAGACGTGCTGGAAGGTTCGACCGAGAAATATGCCTAGGTATCCCAGATGAAGCATCCAGGGAAAGGTATATTACAGCATGAAGTTTGCATACCACTAAATCATCTTAACTGAATGCTTTGAAAGTAAGAAATACCGTGTAGCCTTTTCTTTCTTTTTGTACCAGTTAAACTGATTTGAAAAAGGAGAAGCCCACATTAAGAAAACCATTTATGGCTGGGCACGGTGGCTCATGCCTATAATCCTAGCACTTTGGGAGGCTGAGGCAGTTGGATCTTGAGGCCAGGAGTTCAAGACCGTTTAAGCCTGGCCAATATGGTGAAACCCTGTCTCTACTAAAAAATACAAAAATTAGCAGGGCTTGGTGGCACACACCTGCAATCCCAGCTACTCAGGAGGCTGAGGAAGAGAACTGCTTGAACCCGGGAGGCAGAGGTTGCAGTGAGCCGGGATTGCGCCACTGCACTCCAGCCTGGGTGACAGAGTGAGACTCTGTCTCAAAAAAAAAAAAAAAACCATTTATACCTAGGTGCAGTGGCTCATGCCTATAGTCCCAACACTTTGGGAGGCCAAGGCAGGAGGATCACTTGAGGCCAGGAGTTTGAGCCTGGGCAACATAGTGCTACCCTGTCTCTATAGGAAATAAAATTAGCTGGGTACACACCTATAATCCTACCACTCAGGAGGCTGAAGCACAGGAGGATTGCTTGAGCCCACAAGTTCGAGGCTACAGTAAGCTATGATTGTTCCACTGCACTCCAACCTGGGTGACAGAGATAGGCCCCACCTCTGTAAAAAAGAAGAAAACAATTTACTCATCAGTAGGATAATTGTTTTAGGTTCTTTTTTCAAAAGTAATAATAGACTTAGGTATCCATACTCATTTGTCTGCTCTGAATTAACAACAGCTTGCTTTCTTTAGTTGGCTGACCAGGTTAGTAGCAATGTCTGGAGCTATGGAATACAGCAGTGCCATCTGGTCCACATACAGGTTAAATCTGAGTATTATGGTGTGGACAGTCAGACTTGCAGAAAGGAAAAAAAAATCTGAGTACTATACTTTATTGCATGTTAGAGTAACCTGCCTGAGACCACAGGTTCTGTTACCAGGAAGGAAATGGCAGCCAGAAAGTTGAAAGCTGTCTATTTGCTGCAGCACCCGCCTTTCCTAGTAACTGAGCAAATGTGTAATGTCCGTAGAGCAAATAAACATCCACCAATAACCTGAAATATAACTTGATAAGCAAGACTGTCTACCTCACTGTTGAGGCGGTAGAGTAGAAATCTAGTTAAGAAATGTTCTGAAGTATTAGACCATATGCAGTGGCTCACCACCTGTAATCCTAGCACTTTGGGAGGCCGAGGCGGGCGCATTACCTGAGGTCGTGAGTTTGAGACCAGCCTGGCCAACATGGCAAAACCCCGTCTAAATTTTCATAGTAGCAAATTGGGTGTGTCTTTTGGAAGTAGTTCTTTAGTGGAAAGTTTTCTTGATTCCCATTATTCAGAGTAAGTAAAAATTTTAAAAAATTGTCAGTAATGTTTATCTGCTTCTATTCTGCTCACTTACATGATCCCAAATGATTTTTCTATAATTTATTGTTAGCTTGACATTTGAAAATATTAGTGTCCTTTACAAATTTATTAATTTCAAAATACATTTGTTTGTCCAAGTTAGTTTATAATATCAAAATATGTAAATAAGAATTAACATTCATTGGGCACTAACTATGGATCAGCCACTGTTTTATATGCTTTGCATGTATTCATTTGTAGCAATAACCCTCTGAATAAGTGCTACTATAATACAGGTTTACTAAATGAAGAAACTGAAGCACAAAGATTAAGTAACTGGCCCAGATTACAAAGAGTAATAAAGCTGGTATTCAAACTATTGCAGTTTGGCTTCAGAGCTTTCATCCTGAATATATATGTGTGTGTATATATATATATGTGTGTGTGTGTGTGTGTGTGTGTGTGTGTGTGTGTATATATATATATATATATGTATATATATTTTTTTTTTTTTTTTCCCCAGATGGAGTATTGCTCTGTCACCCAGGCTGGAATGCAGTGGCATAATCTTGGCTCACTGCAACCTCTGCCTCCTATGTAGCTGGGATTACAGGTGCCCGTCACCATGCCCAGCTAATTTTTGTATGTTTAGTTGAGATGAGGTTTTGCCAGGTTGGCCAGGCTGATCTTGAACTCTTGACCTCAGGTGATCTCCCTGCCTCAGCCTCCCAAAGTGCTGGGATTGCAGCCATGAGCTACCATACCTGGCCTCATCCTGAATATCTTTACTGCTTTTAAGTTTTTATTTAGTAGGTCTTATCAGAAATTGTTCAAGGTATTCCTTTAATAACAGTTATCTAGAAGTCCAGATTTTTATAGATACCATATTGCCAGTTAGGTTGAACAAAATCTTGCACATGTGTAGTACAGGGGATGAACAATAGGTAAAGATAAAGTTGGAGAAGTAACTGTCCTAATATAAAATGGGAAGTATATGGCAAGATAATTTTCAGTGATGAAGAGAATTAATGATATGTGTGAATGTGGGGGCTTTTATTTCTGGTAGATATCCATTTAATCTACTCTAAAAGTACCGTCATAAGTTATTTACCTTATTTCCCCTGTAATGTTGTAAGTACTTGAAGGCAAAATATTTTTTAAAAATTGTATGTATTCCTCACAGCACTTAGCATGGTTTCTAACAAAGTAGATATTTACCATGATCCTTTCTGGAATAAGATGGGACATGTAATAATGACTTAGCATTTGTTGAGTGAATGAACTATTTGATCCTATGTAGTATCCATTTTAATACCATTGGCAGAGGTGAAGGACTTCAAATAAATACATTTGGTGACTTGTTTTTAGTATTAGATTGGGAATCTGAAATTTTTTTCCCTGTCTTTTCTACAGAATACTTCAAACATTGTGCAGAAAACTGAGGCTTCCTCAAGCTTTTGATTTCTGTCACTTGGCACACCTAACTCCAGGCTTTGTTGGTGCTGATCTGATGGCACTGTGCCGAGAGGCAGCAATGTGTGCAGTCAATAGAGTCTTAATGAAGCTACAGGAACAGCAGAAGAAAGATCCTGAAATGGAAGATTTGCCATCTAAAGGACTCCAGGAGGAAAGGCTGGGAACTGAGCCCACTTCTAAAACACAGGTGTTTTCTCTAAAGGCACCTTAAACTGTCCTTTTAATGTTCTTTGTGTTATCTTACATTGAAGCAAGGGTCAGTATAGTTGAGGTTTATTATTTCCTGTTATATTGGCATTCACTCTATAAAATAATTATCGGTTATACCCACAATGTGTATAATTTCAAAAATGCAAGTTATCTTATGTTTAGTTTATTCTGAATAAATTTATTTTACAATAATGATTATGAAATTGTGGAATGGGGTTGGCAGACTGTGGCCTACCCACCCACCACGTGTTTTTGTAGATTAAAGTTATATTGGAACACAGCCATGTTCATTTGTATACATGTTGTCTGTTTCTGCCTTCATTTCACGGCAGAATTCACACAGGAGTCTGCAGCAGAGACCGTGGCCCACAAAGTCTACAGTGTTTATGGTCTAGTCCTTTACAGAAAAAGGTTGTCAACCCCTGTTTTGGCATTGGCATTTAATTATATCTCCTGGTTAACTTTTGGTTTGGTAGATTATGATGGTCTGTTGACACAACAATATCCAGGTCTTAGTTGCAGATAGCTCTGGAGGACAGTCATGTGAATGAGAGGGGACATTTATCAGTCTAAGATCAGTATTAATTTTTTAGTTTTGTGAATCGTGAAAACTCAATATATATAGCATTTTATAGCTTGCACAGATGACTTCTGTATGTTATATAATTTGATCCCTGTGACCTTATGTAAATATCATTATTTTCCCCATTTTATAATCAAAGGCACTAAGCTTGAGAGAGAGGTTGTAATTTGCCCAAGACCCTACAACCACTACTTTATAGGGCAGGGGCTTAAATCCAGATCTTTTGTTCTCAGATAATTTGTTTTTTTTTCTTGGTCATTTGAAACTGCAATTACTTCTGTAAAATATAACAAACTCATTTCTTTTATAATATTGCATGGAATATAAAACCATCAGATTTCATGAAAAAACAATATTACATATAAATTAATATTTTACAAGTTGAATTAATTGGTTACCTGTTTTTTAGGCTTGTCCTTTCCTGTTTTTCACAAAGCAAGAAATCTGCCTTTTAAGTTTAAGATTTGATAGTAATAGGAAAATTGCCTTGCCTCTAGTTAGTTGATAAACCATCAAGGAACCATATTAATGAATTATACTACCTCCAGCATAACTTTGTTTTAATTTCATCAGAATTCAGCTGATGAATTTCATTGAATATTTATAAATGAAACATGGAAAATATCATGGTTGCTGAAATGAATATTTGCCAACTGCTTATATTTGCTATACTTAGCCCTAAAAATAGTAAATAGAAATCATTCTTATATATTTAATTATAATTATAGTTGGTGTATCTTTACTTGACCAGAGCATATGATCCTTTAGAGTAAAATGAACATGTCTCATGTCAGAGAGAAAATTACTGAAATACATAGAAGTTCAGGATAGCTTACAGAAATACTGCAGTAATAATTTTTACAAGTAGAAAATGTAACTTTTCAATAACCATTGCGGTGGTTTTTAATTTTTTTTTCCCCTCAATTGTTCCCTTCAAGGATGAATTACAAAGGCTGCTGGGGTTGCTAAGAGACCAAGATCCCCTCTCAGAGGAGCAGATGCAAGGACTATGCATTGAACTGAATGATTTCATTGTTGCTCTATCCTCAGTCCAACCCTCTGCCAAAAGGGAAGGCTTTGTCACTGTCCCTAATGTGACATGGGCAGATATTGGTGCCCTGGAAGACATTAGAGAGGAGCTCACCATGGCAATATTGGTAGGTATATCAACTGCCAAATATTATTGGCATGTCATGGATTAAGGACCAGAGATAAAGCTCCATGCATGTGTACTAGATTCTGTGTCTAAACTGACTTGAATATAGTTACTGTGTCTAAACTGACTTGAATATAACACTTTTTTCAAGTGCCCCCAACAATGGTTTCTCTTTTGTTTGAGATCCAATTTATTTGTTCATTTTTTTTTTAATTGATGTATCGTAGTTGTAAATATTTTGGGGGTACATGTGGTATTTTGATACATGTATTAAATGGGTAATGATGAAGTCAGAGTAACTGGGATATTCGTCACCTCAAATGTGTATGTTTTCTTTGTGTTTGGAACATCACACTTTTTTTCTTCTAGCTATTTTGAGATATACTTTTTTCTTCTAGCTATTTTGAAATATACTTTTTTCTTTTAACTGTTTTGAAATATTATTTCCCTACTGTGCTATCAAATACCAGAACTTATTGCCCCTACCTAACACCTAACTATATGTGTGTGTGTGTGTGTGTATTTTTTTTTTTTTTTTTTGTGAAGGAGTCTCACACTGTCACCAGGCTGGAGTGCAGTGGTGCCATCTCGGCTCACTACAGCCTTCACCTCCTGAGTTCAAGCAATTCCTCTGCCTCAGCCTCTTGAGTAACTGGAACTACAAGCACGTGCTACCATGCCCGGCTAATTTTTTTTTTGTATTTTAGTAGAGACAGGGTTTCATCATGTTGGCCAGGATGGTCTTGATCTTCTGACCTTGAGATCCACCGGCCTCAGCTTCCCAAAGTACTGGGATTACAGGCGTGAGCCCTCGCACCCAGCCTGTGTTTTTTTTACCCCTTTAATCAACTCTCTTTATCATACTCCTTCCTCCCTGCTTTCCCTTCCAGGCTCTGGTAACCATCAATCTGCTCTCCATCTCCATGAGGTCCACTTTATTAGCTCCCGCTATGAGTAAGATTGCACAATATTTGCCTTTCTGTGCCTGGTTTGTTTCAGTAACATAATGACCTCTAGTTCCATCCATGTTGCTGCAAATGACAGGATTTCATTCATTTTTGTGGCTGAATAATGTTTCATTGAGACCTCTTTTATGCTGATCCTTTTGGTTGTGCTTCATTTCTATAGCAGTGAGTTTAAACAAGAACAACAAAAAACTCATGCTTTCAATCAAGACCAAATTGTTTGACAAAGACTTTCTGAACTTGGTAATACTCTTATGGGTCAAGTCAGTTTTAATGCACGTGAAACTTTGGATTAATTTTTATTTACTATTTTTTGAGTAGGGGGGAGCAATCTCGCTGCGTCACCTAGGCTGGAGTGCAGTGGCACCATCTTGGCTCACTGCAACCTCCGCCTCCCAGGTTCAAGCAATTATCCTGCCTCAGCCTCCCAAGTAGTATTTTAGTAGAGACGGGGTTTCACTGTGTTGCCCAGGCTGGTCTCGAACTCCTGAGCTCAGGCAGTCTGCCCACCTCAGCCTCCCAAAGTGCTAGGATTACAGGCGTGAGCCACCATGCCTGGCCAATTTTTATTTACTTTTCTACTAATGATTCATGGTTCATTAATTGAAATATGATGGATTTAGAGGTATGTACTACTGAAAGAAAAATTACACTGGAATTATAGTGAACAGGTATTTGGCTTTTAACTATGCGAAAGTTACTGCTGCATTTCATTTCTTAGAGACCATTGCCTAAACATTTTATAACACATAAATTTAAATGGTTTTCTAAAAAATCTTTGTTGAAATATTATATCGTTATGTCTGAACTGTTCTTAGACGTTATGTTTAAGTATAAATTCCTCAAGCACAAGGACTTTTCTTTTTATCACCACAGAGCATGAACAGGTAAACCAGGTACTGTTCACATCTTCAGGCCTCACAGTCATGTTGAAAATATGTCTGAGAGGCTGGGCGCAGTGGCCCATGCCTATAATCCCAGCACTTTGGGAGGCTGAGGCAAGTGGATCACCTGAGGTCAGGAGTTTGAGACTAGCCTGGCCAACACGGTGAAACCCTGTCTCTACCAAAAATACAAAAATTAGCCGGGCATGGTGGTATGTGCCAGCAGTCCTAGTTACTCAGGACACTGAGGTGGGAGGATCGCTTGAACCCAGGAGGCAGAAGTTGCAGTGAGCTGAGATAGCACCACTGTACTCCAGCCTGGGTGACAGAAGGAGACTCAAAAAAAAGAGAAAATATATATCTAGAGATAATACGAACCTGCAGTATAAAGTGGACATGTAGTGGATTGCCGTATCCATTCTGGTATCGTTCTTTCCAGGCACCAGTACGCAACCCAGACCAGTTCAAAGCTCTTGGATTGGTGACTCCAGCTGGGGTCCTCCTTGCTGGTCCTCCTGGCTGTGGGAAGACTCTGCTGGCGAAGGTATCATATAAGTTCAATTGCATGTAATTTGTTACTATCAGATGGGATAATATGAATTTAACTTTAAATATTATAGTGAGATAAATGTTACGCATGATTTTTATTAGAAGTTCATTTTAGCAAAAGTGACAACTTTCTTCATGAAAGTTTCCTACTTTTTTTAATTACAAAGGCACATGATTGAAAAATGTTTAGATTGGCCGGGCACACGGTGGCTCAGGCCTGTATTCCCAACATTTTGGGAGGCCAAGGAGGGCAGATCACGAGGTCAGGAGATCAAGACCATCCTGGCTAACACAGTGAAACCCCATCTCTACAAAAACACAAAAAATTAGCTGGGCACGGTGGTTCACCTATAGTCCCAGCTACTCGGCAGGCTGATGCAGGAGAATCGCTTGAACCTGGGAGGCGGAGGTTGCAGTGAGCCAAGATGGTGCTACTGCACTCCTGCCTGGGCGACAGAGCAAGACTGTATCAAAAAAAAAAAAAAAAAAAAAATAGAGAAAAACATGTTTAGATCAACCATAATCCCATCAATTTTAACACAGCAATTATTATACTTTCTGTGTATTATATTTCGTCATTTTAGTGAGTATTATTCCATAGTTTTAGTTCTTACCTGACTTGGTTTCCTGCTTTGGTATTGTTATTGTTTGCAACTTAAATATTTTCCTCTATATTTCTTATTTTCTAAAATTGTTTTTTCATAATAGAAAATAATAATAAGCAAAAAGGAAAAGCATTGTGTGTAATTCTCTCATTACTACCTGCTACTAACCATTGTTTCATTTCATTGTCAATCCTTCAGCTATTTTTCTGTACATATATATCAAAGTAATATCTTTTACATGCATTTTTACAAATGTAAGCTTTTTAGACATATTTTTCTCACTTAGCTATATTTCCTGAACATCTTCATATGTCAGTATATATTGATACATATCAACATTTTTAATGTCTGCATAATATTCTGCCATAAAGACAGATGTTCTGTAATTAATGGAAGTGATCCCATGTTGAAACAACACTACTGTAAATGGTTTTGCACTTACATTTTTGTACCTTGACTAATAATTATATTAGAATGCATTTCTAAATAATTTTCCAGTCAAAGGAATGTATGTTTTTAAAACTTTTGAGCCATATTATTAAAGTGCCTTCCTGAAGGTTTTCACCAGTTTTTACCTTTGTATAAATAAGGTATGAGTATCAATTTTTCCCACATCCTAAACTAGTGATGGCCATGAAAGTAACTTTTAATAGTGGACAATTTAATAGGTAAAAATGCTATCTCATAATTTAAGCCGCATTTTAAATATTACTAGTGTTTCTTTGACCAGGCGTGGTAGCTCATGTCTGTAATCCCAGTGCTTTGGGAGGCCGAGGCAGTGAATCACTTGAGCACAGGATTTTGAGACCAACCTGGGCAACATGGTGAAACCCTGTCTCTACTAAAGCAAATTGCAAGCCAGGTGCAGTGGTGCATGCCTGTAATCCCAGCTACTTGGGAGACTGAGGCATAAGAATCGCTTGACCCCAGGAGACAGAGGTTGCAGTGAGCCAAGATCACGCCACTGCACACCAGCCTGGTCGACAGAGTGAGACTGTCTCAAAAAAAAATATGTTTAGGCCAGCCACAGTGGCTCACGCCTATAATCCCAGCACTTGGGGAGGCCAAGGCAGGCAGATCACAAGGTCAGGAGATCAAGGCCATGCTGGCCAACATGGTGAAACCCTGTCTCTACTAAAAATGCAAAAATTAGCTGGGTGTGTTGACAGACACCTGTAATCCCAGCTATCTGGGAAGCTGAGGCAGGAGAATTGCTTGAATCCAAAAGGCTGAGGTTGCAGGGAGATGAGATAGCTGCACTCCAGCCTGGTGACAGAGCAAGACTCTGTCTAAAAAAAAGTTTATTTTTCTTGTGAGTTGTCTATTCATATCCTTTCCTGTTTTTCTAGTGGCATACATGTGATTTTCTTTCTTGTTTATAATCACTTTATGTGTTAAGATTTGTTATTTATAAATGTTGATCAGTTTATATTATTTAATTTTATTAACCATGTTTGATACCTTGAGCTTTGTTTTCTTTTATTTTTATGTGGACAAATTTCTGTCTTTTTGAGATTTTTTTCCCCATTGGAATCATGTTTATTAGAACTGTCTTCCCTGTGTGTAAAGTATATTATCCATCATTTTTAATGTCTGTATAATATTATATTCGTAAGTACTTCACCCTTACCAACTTTTCAGAATATTTTTTATTATTTCTAAGAAATTAAAATTAAAAACATTTTTTAAAATTAATAACATTTTTAACAAGTACCACAACAACCAAATTGTAACTACTCAGTAAATGTCAAATATCCATAGTGCTATGTGTAAAACTTACTTTTATTTATATTACTAATTTTCCTTGTTTAATGATTTCAGTACTCTTACAAGGCATTGCTTTCAGGGAGCTGGGTATGGAGGTGGGAAAGACCAACATAGTCATTGATCTACATTTTTTTCACAATTGTTTTGGAAAGCTATAGCCAGAAAGAAGGTTCTGCATGCTGGTGTGTAAACTCTCCAGGTCAATGCAGTTCCCTTTCATGTGTGTCTTAGAGTGTTTATTATTTAATTAGTTACATCTGCCTTTGAGTAGTCCTGTTCACAGCAGAAAGGAGGTAGCTTGGATAATTTGAAAAGCATATGTAATACTAAAACATCATAAATCTACATTTCTCCTCTTCTCCCCCCTACTAAACTGCCAACAATTGAGGACCACTCTGTTTAGTCAGATTTCTTTTATCTGATCTTTGGGAGCAGGGACTGTCACCTAGGACTCCATGGATGGACTTCACAGTTTCACTGGATCTATGAGCCCAGGCAATGTATTGTGTATATATGTATTGTTTCTGGGGAAGAGTGTTCACAACAACTTTCATCAGGTTCTCCAAGGGGTGCAAGATTACATGCCCGAGAATCCAGAAATGGAAATGTCCTTGAATGGCAGGTGCAAGATGTGACCTAGAGTAAAGTCAAGGGACAACTTGTAGGTCAGAACCTAGAGACCTAGAGTTGCATATAAAATTAGGTATCTGGCTGATCTTCATTGTTTTGTTTACTCAGGATAAGAAAATAATACAATTTTTCTTGGCACCTGCACATACTAAGTATGTTACTAGCATAAAGTCAGGGCATGAAGTTACTGGAGCCAACACACTGAAAACTGATAAAGGATAAGAATGAAACTGAAAAGAATATAGTAGAAATCATTTACTCATCTAGAACTAGTATATAGCATGGAAACAGAGCTCGTGACACTAAGCACAAGATTCTTCGCCAGAAATTGAAGTGCTAGGGGTAAATTAGTGAACAAGATACATACTGTAATGGAATTTACTATCTGCAGGAGGCCAGCAGTAAATACGTGAAAGTAAAACAATAATATTGGGCAGGGTGCGGTGACTCACACCTGTAATCCCAGCACTTTGGGAAGCTGAGGCGGGCGGATCACCTGAGGTCAGGAGTTCGAGACCAGCCTGGCCAACATGGTGAAACCCTGGCTCTACTAAAAATACAAAAATTAGCTGGGCGTGGAGACGCGCACCTATGATCACAGCTACTAGGGAGGCTGAGGCAGGAGAATAGCTTGAACTGGGACCCCGGAGGCAGAGGTTGTAGTGAGCTGAGCTCATGCTATTTGCATTTTTGAAAGTCTTCTGACTGTTTGTTATATGGAAAATGGACTGGAAGAAAGCAGAGTGAAAGGAGACCAGAGTCCAGGGCACGGTGGCTCATGCCTGTAATGCCAGCACTTTGGGAGGCCAAGGTGGGCAGATGACTTGAGCTTAGGAGTTCAAGACCAGCTTGAGCAACATGGCAAAATTTCATCTCTAAAAAAAATACAAAAATTAGCTGGACATGGTGGTGTGCACCTGTAGTCCCAGCAACTTGGGAGGCTGAACTGGGAGAACTGCTTGAGCCTGGGAGGCAGAGGTTGGGGGTTGGAGAGGGTTGGGATAATAAGAATCGGGAGTCCAGTTTTGGAAGTGATAGTTTTGAAATGTTTGTGCAATCCAAGTGGTGATGCTGTGGAATAAGTGGAACAGATCGGGAGCTCAGATACCAGGTTCCAAGAGTAGAAAAGAACTCTTCCCTGATTATTTTGAAGTTCTGATTGATTTTATTCAGTTTTCACTTCTGCATTTGGATTGTAATTCTTAAGACTCCTCTGCACATACAGCTATACAGACTGATACTTATGTCTTCAGTTTTTCGTTTATAAATGAATGAGTGATTACTTTCATCCCATGAGGTATTTCTCGAGTACAGAGACTAGCATTTCACTGGAATGCCAAACTAGGGCTATAAATGTATTTACATAAGCATGTTTGTGTAAACAGAGGTTCACATAAATATTTGTGTCATTTCCATTTGATTTATAGCCTTAGTAATTCTTAGAAGTCATAGGGTTCAGCCTGGGCAATGTGACAAAACCCTGCCTCTACCAAAACAGTACAAAAATTACCTGAATGTGGTGGCATACTCAGTCCTGGCTCCTTGGAAGGCTGAGGTGAGAAGATTGCCTGAACCTGGGAGGTTGAGACTGCAGTGAGCTGTGACCTCACTACTGCCCTCCAGCCTGGGAAACAGCAAGACTCTGTCTCAAAAAAAAAAAAAATTAAAAGTCAAATTTTTTTTGAAAAGTTGTGGGTTAAGATTTTCCCTTTATCCATTCCCCCTTTCCCATTTATTTGTCTTTTTTCCTTTTTTTTTTTTTTTTTTGAGACAGTCTTGCTCTGTCACCCAGGCTGGAGTGCAGTGGTGCAATCTGGGCTCACTGCAACCTTTGACTCCTGGGTACAAGCAGTTCTTCTGTCTCAGCCTCCCAAGTAGCTGAGACTATAGGCTCACGCCACCACACCCAGCTAATTTTTGTATTTTTTAATTTTTTTATTTTTAGTAGAGATGGGGTTTCACCACATTGGTCAGGCTGGTCTCGAACTCCTGACCTCAGGTGATCCATCCACCTCAGCCTCCCAAAGTGCTGGGATTATAGGCATGAGCCACTGTACCCAACACTTTTTTCCTTTTAATAAGAAAGAGGTAACTATTAATATAAAAAGGGAGACATAGACTTAAGACCACAAAAAGTCCTTGAGTTGTCACACATCATCATTATTAGTAGTATTATTATTATTATCTTATTGTGTATTTGCCTTATTTGTGTCTTGTTGTTTCCTCTTGCTAGGCTGTTGCAAATGAGTCTGGACTAAATTTTATATCTGTCAAGGGCCCCGAATTACTAAACATGGTAAGTTACCGAGCATGAGACATTATTTTAGATTAGAAAGAATAATGGTCATGCAAATTATGGGGTAAAATGTTCTCAGATCTTTGAGCAGTTGTGGTATTTTGGTATTTAAAATCAGTGCCGTAGGAGTGAGGAGGTTGAGCTTTGCTCTGCTACTTTGTATGTATAAATGCTTTCTCAATTAAGTCTATTAACTTCTGACCTGAATTTTCCCACAACTAGAAGCAATAGAGCCAAGATTTCAACCTGGATTGTCTGACTCCTGATCTAGTTTTTGTCCTGTTATTGTGTGGCTCAGATGAGTTCTGTATTAACAAATAAAAATACTTCTGGAGATAGAAGTCACTCAAGTGCTGTATCTTCCTTCTGCATTTAAGCAATTTATATCCAAATTTAAGACACTTTGAATTTCTTATTTCTTGTTCCTCTCTATGAAATGTAAAAATGCCATTCTGTGAAATATTCCAACAAAGAAGAAATGAGGTAACATTTGTTTTAGAAGGTTTTTAACATTTATCTCTACCCCAATGTTTAAATCTTTCCTGTTGTGTATTACTTGCTCCCTAAAATAAGGGAGTTACACTTAAGTGTGTCCTACAGGCTTTTTACATACCTCTTAACTTTTCTTGTACTTCATTTTGACTTTCTAGAAGAGGTGGAATTAGATATGAACCTTGAAGCAGAGGGCATTGGTGGGAACTGGGATTGGAAAGAAGATTATAGCCAGACATTGATGGGCCTTTATACCAAGCTAGAGTTTAGATGTTAACTTCAGAATATCAGAGAGCTAATAGAGGCTTTAAAGCAAGAGTGTAACATATTTTTAAAGATTGCAATTAATAAAAATTTTATTATGAAATACTTCCACATATAAGGAATTACAAAGAGTAATATAATGTACCCCTATGTATCTATCACCCAGCTTAAAAAAAAATACACTTAAAGCTTCTTGCAAACCCTCCCTCGTGATGTCTCTATTCTCTCTCCCATGGAACTTACTACAAGGCTGAATTTGGTGCTTATTAGTTCCATGCACTTCTTTCTATATTTACTATCTATGTTTATCCCTAAGTAATATATAGTATTATTTTATATGTTTCAAAAGTGTGAGGCCAGGCACAGTGACTGACACCTGTAATCCCCAGCACTTTGGGAGGCTGAGGCAGGAGGATCACTTGAGGTCAGAAGTTTAAGACAGACCAACATAACAAGACCCTGTCTCTACTAAAAAAAAACATTTAATGTAATGTTTTAAAATATGAGGTTTATGAGATAATTGGAAATGTTAGTGCTTACTGGATGTTTGATATTAAAGAAATACTAATTTTTAAGTGTGATAATAACATATTAAAATCATTATATTTTAGAGATACTAAAATATTTACAAACAAAATAGGACACCTAGGATTTTCCTCAGTAAAACAAGGGAAAAAAAAGTGGACAGGAGTATAGATGAAGCAAGGTTGGTCATGAATTGAGTTGATAATAATTGAAGGTCAGTGATGGGTACATTTGAGGTTTATAACTGTTACATCTACTTTAGTTATAAGTTTGGAACTCTCCTTATAAACTCTCCATAGTATAAAATTAGCTGGGCGTGATGGTGCACGCCTGTTATCCCAGCTACTCTGGAGGCTGAGGCAGGAGAATCACTTGAACTTGGGAGGTGGAGGTTACAGTGAGCAGAGATCGCACCACTGCACCCCAGCCTGGGTGACAGAGTGAGACTCCATCTCAAAAAAAAAAAAAAAATTAGGTGATCTAATGAGGAATATGGGTATCTTTGGATTGGGAAATGAGTTCACTCTAGGACATTTTAGATTGAACAGCTGTCTGGAGATGTCCAGCAGGCAAAAGGAAATGTGAATCTGAAGCTCTGAAGAGATTTGGAAGTCAGTATCATCTAAGTGGTACCTAAAACCATGGGAATGGGTTCATTCTGGAAGGATGAGTTTATTAAGTAAAAGAACAATTACATTAAGGGCCTCTGACAGAACCCTGGAAGATTCCAACAAGGGATAAAGAAGCAAGATCTAGCAAAGGAGACTGAAAGTGATTGGTCATTAGATGGAGGACACCCCGGACTTTCTAAGCCTGAAAACCAAAGAAAGATGAGTTTTTCAACCCTATCAGTGTGACCAGTATAAAAGATACTGAGAGTGGGACTTGGGATTTGGTAATTAGAAGGTTGTTGGTGGTTGTAGGGAAAATATGTTTAATAATGATGTTTGCAAAAGCCAGATTAAAATGATTGAAAATTTGATGGCCAGTAAAGATTTTGAGATAATAAATATAGGATCTTTACTTGAAATTTTGTATGTTTCAAATAGAGGCCAAGATAGGCTTTTCTTTTATTTACTTATTTTTAATCACTGTTGCCTTGTTAAGATTAAATAAGTTTTGTTTTAATCTGTCCTTGTTGAAACATTAGGTTTGCCTTTCCCTAAATTAAATTTCCTTTTACCTAGCTACCTTGGTTTGCCATTTCCAAAGTCACTTTGCCAACGCTATTGATTGTTCTGTTCCTATCTGAAACTTTATGTCTCCCAGCCCCCGATATCCTTTCTTTTACAAGAGTACTGACTATTTTGCTTCAGCATTACAAATATAGTTTTTGTTGAATTAGATTTTCCAGGAGAGTCTACTATATTTTTACACTGTTTATTATATTTGTGCACTGTATGCTATATTTGTACACTGTGCAGGATGTTATGAGGGAAAAATCTGAATAGGACTCCTGCTTTCCAAGGGCTTTGTAACATAATATAGTGAAGTAGAAGAGCTCAAATGTTATTATAGTACAGAGTACTTTAAAAGCAAAGAAGAGAGTAATGGTTAGAATGATTAATGAGGATCTTTCAGAATGCAAGAAGAAATATTTGGAGGTAGCTTGGAAAGCAGTTCAAGTAAGGGAAGCAGAATGAGCAAAAGTTCAAAGAAAAGTGCCAAAAGGATGTGAGGGAAGGAAAGTTCTAGTCAAATGAAAAAATAACCCTTTAATCACTGTCATCCGTGATGTATTATTTGCCTTGATTATTTGTTGTGGCCATATACTCATTAAATAGCATAGGTGGTACGAAATAGTTGGCACTGTAGGCCAGGCATGGTGGCTCATGCCTGTAATCCCAGCACTTTGGGAGACTGAGAGGGGTGGATTATTTGAGGTCAGGAGTTAGAGACCAGCCTGACGAACAAGGTGAAACCCTGTCTCTACTAAAAATGCAAAAATTAGCCAGATGGTAGTGGTGGCACGCCTGTAATCCCAGCTACTCTGGAGGCTTACTTACTTACTTAGTCCTAATGTTATAGTTGCTTGTGAATTGCTATATTTCTTGACTGATCTTAATGTTTTATATTTTGATTTAGATTTCAACATAGAGTAAGCCATTATGAAACCTGTTAAATGCCTAGTTGGCTCACTTTGCCTCCTTTGATGCTTTATGACAAAATAGCTCTTCCTTTATTATGTAAGATGACTTGTGTAGGAATAACAATAAAACAGTAATTTCACTTGTGTGCATGTAAAATACTGTTGAATAATGAAAATTACTGCTGGATATTTTGTATGCACGAGGCTTACAAGGTTAGTTCTGTAGCCAAAAGAACTCTGGCAAAAAAAAAAAGAAAAAACAAAAAAAGAGGTTAGTTCTAAAATACAGTTGAAATTTGGTGATTTTTTTTTTTTTGGCTAAAGATTACCTTATATTTCACTTAAGTATTTTATGAACAAGGAAATTTATAATAGGCTTAAATCGTAGCCAATTTTATTAAGTTGAACTATATGTAGTTGGCTATTACAGGTCAAAAATAGTTAAATATCAGCAATTGTATATGGTTCATACTGATACTTTTTGGACTTTGACACAGAAAACTAATTTTATGTCACTTAAAACTAGTTTTACTATCCTTTGACCCAAACCCCAAATTTTGAACTGTTGACATTTTATTTACTTCCTGTGCATGTTTAGTATGTTGGTGAGAGTGAACGTGCTGTGCGACAAGTTTTTCAACGAGCCAAGAACTCAGCACCCTGTGTGATATTCTTTGACGAAGTGGATGCTTTATGTCCTCGAAGATCAGACCGAGAGGTAAGTGTCATGGATTAGTGGTTTACAGATTCTTTTAGCACAATAAACCTTTTCTGAGTTCCAAGCCAGGTATTTCTTGCATCCCTTGGGAACACTGAGACACTTAATGATGACACCTGGTAATTTGAAATCACAGCTTAGAGATAGCAGTTGTATTCTGTATCTGCCTGTGCATCAATTTTTTTCCTGTATATTATTTTCGTTGCACAATCTGTAGGTCATCCTAATTTACACAAATGAGTAGGTGAGTATGGAAATGATGTTAGTTTTAAATAGCTTGCCTTATTTATAATCTTGTAATCCTACAATATTCTTGAGTTAAATGGGTTTGTGAGACAAGAAAAAATACAATTTAAGACATCATGCACTCAAAATAGGGTCAGGTTATTAACTTTAAGACCCAATACCTTTTCTGTTAAAGTGAGGACATTAAAATGAAGGAGATAAAAAAAGAGCCAACACCCATTAGGATATAAAATTGATCTGCCTTGGATATCACTTGAGTCAGCCACGCTGAGTCACAGTCCTTAGAGATTTCAGTACAGGGTACCAGAAACAGTTGTTATTAGGAGTGCTGTTATATAAGAATTTGAAGCTTAGTGAAGCATAACATAAACTGTGTGTGTGTATATATACGTATATACGTATATACACACACACATAGTTTATGTAACTGTTTATGTTATATATATAACCTTTTTGAAGAAGATAGCAACTATTGTTTTATAAGTACATTTCTTGTAAGATGACTGAGGGAGTGGTTACATTTCTGAAACCTAGGAAATCTTTTGTGATTTACTTTCAAATAGTCGCATGTGTGTGTTTGTGTGTGCACGCACACGTTTGTTTTCTTACGTCTTAAAACATTTATTACCTGCCTCATTCTGCTAAAAACCTCCAAAAATATTCAAAAGTCACAAAAACAAAAGCCGACTGATATAAATAAATGTGACTCACATTACAGTGGTTTTGTTTCCTCATCTGGTAGTTACTGATACCATCACAGAAAATTCTTATTATAGGCTTATCTTTGATAGTGATGTCAGTGACTGAGTCAGAGACCCTTCCCAGATTCCCCAGTCATATTCCAAAGTCTTCTGTGGGATATAGAGCAAAACACAGCACTTTGATATCTGTTTAGGGCACGACATGCTCTGGATTTTATTCCTTTCCTTTTTACTCCTGTCTCTTCTGCCATGAATAAACCCTTTATTTGTCCACAGCTCCCTCGGTGGTTTGCAGCTCTGTACTGTCAGCTGGTAAATCTAAATTTGGAGAGGTTCATTGTCTACTGTTGCCCTCAAAGAAGTCTATAGCCATTTGAAGTACATGTCTCACTTCTGGTTTATCTCTCTCTTTTTTTTTTTTTTTTTTTTTTTTTTGAGGAATAAAGAATGGCTACTCCATAGGCAGAGCAGCCTTATCTGTTTCTTGGATGTCTACTGTCATACATTTTTTTTTTTGAGACAGAGCCTTGCTCTGTCATCCAGGCTAGAGTGCAGTGGTGCTATCTCAGCTCACTGTAACCTCTGCCCCCCGAGTTGAAGCAATTTTCCTGCCTCAGCCTCCTGAGTAGCTGGGATTACAGGCTCCTGCCACCACACCCGGCTAATATTTGTATTTTCAGTACAAATGGGGTTTCACCATGTTGCCAGCTGGTCTTGAACTCCTGGTGTCATGCGATCCACTGGCCTTGGCCTCCCAAAGTGCTGGGATGACACACGTGAGCTGTCATGCCCACCGTATTGCCATACATTTATACATTTATTATACTCTGATATATATGGTTTTCCTTTCTTTTCTTTTTTTTTTTTCTTTTTCTTGAGACAGAGTCTTGCGCTGTCACCCAGGCTGGAGTGCAATGGCGTGATTTTGGCTCACTGCAGCCTCTGCCTCCCAGGTTCAAGTGATTCTCCTGTCTCAGTCTTCCGAGTAGCTGGGACTACAGGCATTTGCCACCACACCTGGCTAATTTTGTATTTTAGTAGAGACAGGGTTTCACCATGTTGGCTAGGCTGATCTCGAACTCCTAACCTCAGGTGATCCATCGAGCTCGGCCTCCCAAAGTTCTGGGATTACAGGTGTGAGCTACTCCGCCCGGCTATGATTTGTATGATTTGGTTTAATAACATTTTCACCTAAAGCAGATTCTTTTTTTTTTTTTTTTGCCTGTGCCTCGCTGGCCCCAGGACAGGCATGGCCGCCCACCGCCCGCTGCCCGTCCTCCGCGCCACCGAGGACTGCTCTACCCCTCCGTTCTGGCCGCCAGAAGCAGAGGAGCTTGGGGCAGGCAAAGCTCGAGGTCACCTAAAGCAGATTCTAAAAACATTTTATTTACTTTTGTTTTTATTTATTTATTTATGAAACAGTCTCACTCACCCAGGCTGGAATACAGTGGTGTGATCTCAGTTCTCCCACAACCTCTGCCTCTGGGTTCAAGCAATTCTCGTGCCTCAGCCTCCTGAGTAGCTGGGACTACAGGCTCGTGTCACCACACCCAGCTGATTTTTTGTATTTTTTTTTTTTTAGTAGAGACAGGGTTTCACCATGTTGGAAAGGCTGGTCTCAAACTTCTAACCTCAGGTGATCCTCCTGCCTCAGCCTTCCAAAGTGCTAGGATTACAAGCATGAGCCACCATGCCTCACCTGTAAAAACATTTTAAATTTGTATGTATTCTGTTTTAATTACACTAGTTATACATGAATACGTGCTTGTGAAAAATTCAAATAAAGCACAAATATAAGGAGAGTAAATTTCTTTCCATTCTCCTCCATATTACTCTTCTTGGAGGTTATTATGAGACTGCCGATAGTTTATCATTTAGTATGTATCATTCTAGAACTTATTCCACGAACATAAAAACATGTATAGTTTACACTTCTGTTTTGTTGTTGCTACTGTTGTTTGAGACAGGATCTTGCCCTGTTGCCCAGGCTGGAGTGCAGTGGTGTGATTGTAGCTCACTGCCCGATGCCTTGAGCTCCTGGGCTCAAGCAGTGATCCCTTCTCAGCTGCCTGAGTAGCTAGGAGTGCAAGTATGTACCACCACACCTAGCTAAGTTTTTGTTTTTAGAGACGGGATCTTTCTATGTTGCCCAGGCTTGTCTTGAACTTCTGGCCTCAATTGATCCTCCTGCCTCAGCCTCCTAAAGTTCTGGGATTGCACCACTCCTGGACCTAGGCTTTTGTTTTTTATATAAATGTAGTCATTCTGTCTTGATGACTTTCTCATGTACGTAAAACTTAATATATTGTATAATCCTCAGTCTGGATACAGCAGAGTTTACTTAATAATTCTCCTGTTTTGGATGTTTAGATTGTTTCCAGTTGTTTCCCTTACAAACAGAACTCTGCTGAACTTGTATCAGGTATTTTTGCGCACCTATGGTGGGACTATGTGAGATACAATTTTGGAAGTGGAAATCAGGGTTGAAGATTGATACATATTAGATTTTGAAAGATAATGCTATATCATCCTTCACAAAAACTATCAGTTACATGTGCCCACCAACAATTTGTGAAAATAACCATTTCCTATCAACAATGAATTATACCCATCTTTTTATTTTTTGTCAGTTTTATTGGCAAATCTTATTACATTTTAATATACATATCCCTGATTACCATGAGGGTGACTGTCTTCAGTGATTTGAAATTATATTTTTGAGTGTGGATTACAATTCTGTTAATATTATGTTCCCAAGGAGTGATAATAAGGGACACCAAATATTTTTTGTCTGGAGAAATCAGTGAGGTAAGCTGGGCACGATAGCTCATACCTATAATCCCAGCAGTTTGGGCAGCCAAGATGCGCGGATTGCTTGAGTCCAGGAGTTCAAGACCAGTATGGGTAACATGGTGAAACCCTGTCTCCACCAAAAAAAAAATAAAATAATGTTACAAAAATTAGCCAGGTGTCGTGGCCCATACCTGTAGTCCTAGCCACGTCGGAGGCTGAGGAAGTAGGATTGTTTGAGCCTGGGAGGTAGAGGTTGCAGTGAGCCAAGATCTCACCACTGCACTTCCAGCCTGGGTAACAGAAGAGACCATTGCGTCAAAAAAAGAAAAAAAAATCAATGAGGTAAGCCCATTATAACCTCTGTACATAAAATTTATGCTGAAGAAAAGCAATTAATGACCAAAAACACAGCACCACTTTTCTCATTTTCTTCATTTAAAACATTGTTGTTTCGTATCTGAGTGATTTATCCTCTAGTTACCAATTCCCTGAATCTTTCCTTTCCCTTAGATATTGCTGAGGTAGCTGTACTTTGTATTATTTGCTTCAAGGAAAAGAGAAAATGCCTCAGCGTCCCAGATACTTCTGTATGTAGTGCACTAAAAAGATCTGGAACACCTGGCTGGTCTGATGGTGGTGGGTTATGGGAACTTACTAACATTAGTATAGTCTGGGTGTGGTGCCACAAGCCTGTAGTCCTAGCACTTTGGGAGGCCAAGGCAGAAGGATTGCTTGAGCTCAGGAGATTAAGACTAGCCTGGGCAATATAGCAAGAGGATCTCTAGAAAAAAATATGAAAATTAGCCAGGCATGGTGGCATGCACCAGTAGTCCCAGCCTACTCAGGAGGCTGAGGTGGGAGAATTGCTTGAGCCCAGGAGGTCAATGCTGTAGTGAGCTGAGATTGTTCCACTGCACTCCAGCCTGGTCTACACAGTAAAACCCTGCCTCAAAAAAAAGATCTCGCCAAAGTTGGTATACAAACCCCCACTGTTAAATTTGACTGGCTTTAAAAATAAAATAAAATGAGATTAGAATATCTGATACACTAGGAAATTGGGGTTCAAAAGCTTAGTCTAGGTGGGGTACAGTGCCTCACACCTATAATCCCAGCACTTTGGGCTGCTGAGGCAGGAGGATTGCTTGAGGCCAGGAGTTCGAAACCAGCCTGGGCAGCATAACGAGACCCTATCTCTACCAAAAAAACAAAAGCTAGCTGTAGATTTGCCCCAAAGGAAGTTTATTGTGACGATTAGATCTTTGAGTAACTCAAAAACATCAGATCTTGGGATCCACTTGGCCTGACATTGAGTTTCATCTCTTCCTTTATCTAGTGGTGAGAACTTGGACAATAACCCCTCTAAGCCTCAGTTTCCTCATTTAGACTGTGGATAATAATAGGATTTCTGGGGAGGTCCACATGAGAACACATTTTGCACAGTGTCTGCATATAGTGACTCCTCAGGAAATAATCATTATCTCTTTTGAGTTGGCAAATGTATTATTTTTATGGGGAAGAAAATGGTGTTTTTTTTTTCTTTGTATTGGGAGCTGATGGAACCAGATATATTTCTTTTTAGACAGGGGCAAGTGTCCGAGTGGTGAATCAGCTACTTACAGAGATGGATGGTCTGGAAACACGCCAGCAGGTTTTTATTATGGCAGCCACTAACAGGCCAGGTAAGAAATAAAAATATAACACAGATGAATCTAGAAACTTGCAGCATTTCCATATAAGAGATTCACATAATTAAAAATAGAAACTTTTAGCATTTATAAACAATATAATTCACATGCATCCTAGGAAAGGAAGGTTTAATTTGGTCAATCTCTTTTTGGTTCTGTGAAAGGAAACTTCATAGGTTGAAATAAACACTTAGAAAGTTTTTGCATAGGGCTGGGCATGGTGGCTCACACCTGTAATCCCAGTACTTAGGGAGGCTGAAGCTAGTGGATCACAAGGTCAGGAGTTTAAGACCAGCCTGGCCAAGATGGTGAAACCCCATCTCTACTAAAAAATACAAAAAAGTAGCCAGGCATGGTGGCAGGTACCTGTAATCCTAGCTACTCAGGAGGCTGAAGCAGAGAATTGCTTGAACCCGGGAGGCAGAAGTTGCAGTGAGCCGAGGTCATGCCACTGCACTCCATCCTGGGCAACAGAGTGAGACTCCCTCTAAAAAAATAAAAATGAAAATTAAAATTTAAAAAAAGCTTTTGCATAAGCTATAGTAAAAAGCATAGTATTACTACTTGGATCCCATGAGATTGCTTTTCTGTGTTGGTACTTAGAAAGCTCTTTTTGGGCTGGGCACAGTGGCTCATGCCTGTAATCTAAACACTTTGGAAAGCTGAGGTGGGTGGATCACTAGAGGTCAGAAGTTTGAGACCAGCCTGGCCAATATGGTGAAACCCTGCCTCTACTAAAAGTACAAAAATTAGCCGGGCATGGTGGCACATGCCTGTAATCCCAGCTACTTGGGAGGCTGAGGCAAGAGAATTGCCTGAAACCAGGAGGTGGAGGTTGCAATGAGCCAAGATTGTGCCATTCCACTCCAGCCTGGGTGACAAAGCAAGACTCCATCTCAAAAAAAAAACACAAAAAAACAAAAAAAGAAAGAAAGCTCTTTTTGGCTGAGAACAGTTGCAGCATATACTTTTTTTTTTTTTTTTTTTTTTTTTGAGATGGAGTCTTGCTCTGTTGCCCTGGCTGGAATGCAGTGGCACGATCTTGGCTTACCACAACCTCTGCCTCCTAGGTTCAAGTGATTCTCCTACCTCAGCCTCCCAAGTAGCTAGGATTACAGGTGCTGCCACCATGCCTGGCTATTTTTTGTATTTTTAGCAGAGATGGGGTTTTGCCATGTTGGTCAGGCTGGTCTCAAACTTCTGACCTCAGGTGAGCCACCCAGCTTGGCCTCCCAAAGTGCTGGGAAGTACAGGTGTGAGCCACCATGCCTGGCCTCTTTCTTTTTTAATAGAGACAGGGTTTTGCTCTGTCACTCAGGCTGGAGTGTAGTGGTGCAATCGTAGCTCTTTGCAGCCTCGAACTCCTGACCTCAGGTAATCTGCCCACCTCAGACTCCCAAAGTGCTGGGATTATAAGCGTGAGCCACTGCATCTGGCCAGCATACGCTTTTGACCACAAAAGTATTTTCAGAATTTGTGTCTTGTGGTTTCTCTCAAGCTTATAGGAAACAAAACCCAGAGACTCTTCACTATACTAGAAGTTAGATAGATTTTTAAGGTTTTCTGCTGGAGCCATGCTCCTATATCTGCCTTTAACGATTACTGAACATTGTTTTCAACTTTAAGCGTTCTGTGAGGGATTTAGAAAAGGGCTCAAGACTACAAAAATGCAGACGGAGGCTCAGTTACAACTCTAATCACATGCTTGATCTTGCTGGTGATAGTCTGCAGCCCGAAGCTATCTGTGGGGCCACTATGCGTCACCTCATTAGCTCAACAAAGACACTCCTGGCACTCAGGAAATTGCAAGGATTTTTGAAGCTCTATGCCAGGAATGGTGGGCGAAGACCAATTATATTCTGTGTTATACCATAGTAACCTTGGGACTATATTACTTCATTTTTCTGACCATCATTTTGGAACTTGTAAAATGAGGATGATAATACTTAATTGGCAGGATTGCCACAAAAGTTAAGTGATGTTGGTAATGTATCCACCACCATGGTGGTAAACAGTAGATAGCTATTTAGTAATTATCATGGTCATGAGCACTTTTGGTAATAGTAGTGGGAACAGTCATTAGGTAGGTCATAAAATCATAGAGTCTTCCTAGAAGAAAGTCCCTCAGAGTTGAACAGAATTACATCCTTTCATAAGTAGATACAGATCTTTTCTCACATATTTCAAGAAGATGCTTGTCTTAGTCTGTTTTGTGTTGCTATAACAGAATACCTGAAACTGGGTAATTTGTGTGCAAAGAAAAGAGATCTAGTTCTTCTAGTTTAGGAAGCTGGGGAGTTCAAGGTTGAGTGGCCTGCATCTGTCAAGGGCCTTTTTGCTGCATCATCCCAAGGTAAAAGGGTGGAAGGACACAAGAGCATGCGTGAGAGAGAGCAAAAGGAAAGTGGCCTGGACAGGAAGGAACCATGGTTCCATGAATAAGGGTGGACAAATAAAGTTTAGTTAATTTTACCCTATCTTTGGACCTTTATCTCAACTGCCTGAGCTAAGCAACTGACTGTTTTCTTCAACCTACCAAAAAGCATTTTGTACAGCAAAGATAGGGAAGCCTGGAGAAGTGAGAAGCAGAGAGAGGGGAATCCTGGGGCGGATAGTAGACGAGGGCTCTGTTTCTCTCAAAAGCCTCATTGAGGAAATACATTGGTCTAGTTTTTTCCAGTATATGATCATCCTTTTTCAAGTGAGGAGTATAAATTAGTAAGGATGGGCTTAATATTTGTTGGTAGTGAGATAAGAAAATGCTAAAATTATTATGTTATTTAATTGTTTGTACTATTTTGATATATGGCTTGTCATGTATGCTGTATATTAATAATATTGTATACAAACACAGTTAATAAATGATAAGGCATTTAAAAAAAAAAAAAAGAAAAGAAAAGAAAGTGGCCAAGCTGGGCATGGTGGCTCATGCCTGTAATCCCAGCACTTTGAGAGGTTGAGACAGGAAGATCACTTGAGCTTGAGAGTTTAAGACCAGCCTGGGCATCATGTAGTGAGACCTTGTCTCTATTATTTAAAAACAAGAGAGAGTGGCTAAACTTATCCTTTTATCAAGAACCCATCCTGCAATAACTAACCCACTCCCTTGAAACCAGTGTTAATACATTCCTGAAGACAGAGCCCTCATGACCTAATCACCTTTTAAAAGATCCCACTTCTCAACACTGTTTTATATGGGGATTAAGTTTCCAACATGTGAACTCTGGGGCACACATTCAAACCACAGCAGAAAACTTTGGTTTCCTTTAATAACCTATTCTATCTTTAACAGCTCTCACCATATTTTAGGTTTGTTTGTTTAATTTTATTTATTTATTTTAAGATGGAGTCTTGCTCTGTTGCCTAGGATGGAGTGCAGTGGAGTGATCTCAGCTCACTGCAACCTCCACCTCCTGGGTTCAAAGGATTGTCCTGCCTCATCCTCCCGAGTAGCTGGGACTACAGGCGCATACCACCATGGCTGGCTAATTTTTGTATTTTTAGTAGAAAGAGGGTTTCACCATGTGGGCCAGGCTGGTCTCAAACTCCTGACCTCAGGTGATCCACCTGCCTCGGCCTCCCAAAGTGCTGGAATTACAGGTATAAGCCACCATGCCCAGCCTGTTTTTTTTAAACCCCATGTTTAAAATGGCAATGAAGTATAACGTGATACCAGTGTTTGGTTTCTTCCCTATGTGCATATATTGTCTTCCCCTAAAACTCTTCCATCCTTATTTTCCCTATAACAAAGTTGTTGCTACCTACATTTTAAAATAAACGTTGATAACCTACATTTTAAAATAAACGTTCTAGATCTTCTTTACTTGTTTTCATGCTTATTTGGCAATTCTGTTCCATTGTATACTATCATGTGACATTCTTTTCTTTTCTTTTCTTTCTTTTTTGAGACAGAGTCTTGTTGCCCAGGCTGGACTGCTCTTGTTGCCCAGGCTGGACTGCAATGGCACAATCTTGGCTCACTGCAACCTCCACCTCCTGGATTCAAGCGATTCTCCTGCCTCAGCCTCCCGAATAGCTGGGATTACAGGCATGCGCCACCACGCCCAGCTAATTTTTTTGTATATTTAGTAGGGATGAGGTTTCTTCATGTTGGTTAGGCTGATCTCGAACTCCTTACCTCAGGTGATCCTCCTACTTCGGCCTCCCAAAGTGCTGGGATTACAGGTGCAAGCCTTTTTGAGACAGAGTCTTGCTCTGTCACCAGGCTGGAGTGCAGTGGCGTGATCTCGGCTCACTGCAACCTCCATCTTCTGGGTTCAACTGATTCCCCTGCCTTAGCCTCCTTAGTAGCTGGGACTACGGGCACGCACCAACATGACTGGTTAATTTTTTTGTGTTTTAGTAGAGACAGGGTTTCACCATGTTGGCCAGGATGGTCTCGATCTCCTGACCCCGTGGTCTGCCTGCCTTGACCTCTCAAAGTGCTGGGATTACAGGCATGAGCCACCACAACCGGCCTCATGTGATATTCTTTTGATTACTCATAACTTCTTTTCTGCTTAGCTTTAAAACTCCCTTCTTGCCTGATGTTCTGGTTAGCTGTTGCTGTAAACTAACTACTATAAAGCTTAGTGCTTTAAAATCACCATTTGTGGCTGGGTGCAGTGACTCACATCTGTAATCCCAGCACTTAGGGAGGCCAAGGCAGGTGGATCACTTGAGGTTAGGAGTTCAAGACCTGTCCTACAACGTGAAACTCCATCTCTACTAAAAATTCAAAAATTATAGGCCCCTATAGTCCCAGCTACTCAGAAGGCTAAGGCAGGATAATTGTTTGAATCTGGGAGGCAGAGGTTGCAGTGAGCCCAGATAGCACCACTGCACTCCAGCCTGGGCAACAGAGTGAAACTCCATCTCAAAAAAATAATAATAATTCTTGCTTGGCTCACAATTTTTAGGTCAGGAGTTTGGGATGGGCTTGCCTGGGTGGTTCGTCTTAGATCCACATGCTGTCAGCTTGGAGTGGCTGGACCAGAGAATCCATTTCCACAGGCCTCTTTGCTCACAGTGTCTTCAGGATCCTTGGTCTCTCTCCCAACCCACCCCCCCAAAATAATTCTCATCTTTTAAGTTCTCTTCATGTGGTTTGGGCTTCCAGTAGCATGCTTCTCTCTGAGTGCTTGCACTTCTTACGTGGTAGGCAGATTCTAAGCATGGAAAATGGAAGCTACCATTATTCTTAAAGGCGAACCCCAGAATAGGCTACTGTTCAGGGTAGTGACAGAAAGGACCACCTTCAAAAGGAGAGGAAATGGGAGTGTAAAAATATTTGTGGTCAGCTTTAATCCTTTGTACCTATATTTTTCTTTTTAACACATTCTCCCTTTTATTGTGCAAGTTGTTTAACTACCTTTATGGTTTGGTGTTGTAGATCAGTCATATTAATACAATTTTCTTTAATCTATGAGGAAATTTGCTCTTTCATTCATCAAATAATTATTGGATATTTACTGTATGCCTGGTCCTGCTGAGCTTTGGCAATTCAAAGGTGAACAAATCAGAAAATTCTTTGCTGGCATATATTCTGCTTTGGAGCTGGGGAACAGGATGGGGTGGGACTGGGAGTAATAAATAAATAAAATGAGACTGGGTTCGGTGGCTCATGCCTGCAGTCCCAGCACTTTGAGAGGCTGAGGAGGATAGATCACCTGAGGTCGTAAGTTCAAGATCAGCCTGACCAACTTGGTGAAACATCGTCTCTACTACAAATGCAAAAATTAACCAGGGGGTGGTGGTGGGCACCAGCGATCCCAGCTACTCGGGAAGCTGAGGCAGGAGAATCTCTTGAAAACCCAGGAGGCAGAGGCTGCAGTGAGCTAAGATTTCACCATTGCACTCCAGCCTGGGCGACAGAGCGAGCCTCGTCTCAGAAAAAAAAAGAAAATTAACAGGATGAGAGAACAGAGAATGACTAGTGGTTAAGGAGAGGAGGCTAATTTAGATACTGTTGCCTGGGAAGTCTTCTTCAGAAAATGGCATGTACACATGAACCCAAATGATGTGAACCAAGCCATGCAGAAATCTGAGAGATGAGAGAATTCCAGATAGAGAACAAACAATAAGTATAATACAGGCCCTGAGAGGAGAATAAGCTTGGCATGTTGGAAAACCAGCAAGAAGACCAGTGTGCCTAAAGTGAAATGAGTGAGGGAGACAGTGATGGAGAGTTGCAAGGAGCCTTTCAAACTACAGCAAGGGGTGTGGGTTTTATTCTGATGTGATGGGGAGCTATTGGAGGGTAATGGGCAGTTTTTCTAACAGTTTGATAACTTTTAATACCATTGACTTCCTTGTAATTTTTCTGATGTATTTTACTTTATACATTGGAAAACATTTAAGAAGCAGTCCATAAACTTTCTGTTTTCCCAAAGAAGTCCTTGACACAAAAGATACTCTGAGCTAGAAGATCTACAGTCCATGGGAGAATTTGTATGAGCTTAATGGGAGAAGTAAGAAGTGGTAAAATTTGAGACTTTTTTTTTTCTTTCTTCCGAGTCTTGGGTATGTCTTTACCCACAGCATGAAAGAGACATATTTTGGAAGTAAAACCAATAGGATTCTCTGGAATTAGATGTCAGTTAAGAGAAAGAAAATAGATAAGGGCTATTCTTATTGTTAGATTGTTTTACCTATGCTGGGTAAAAGGTTTTGCCACTTCTGAGATAGGGGACACTTGGAGAAAAGTTGGTCTGTTTTTAGTTCTAAAATATCTGTTAAAGGAGATGAAAATAAGTTTATTTCATTTTCTTTACAAGTCCATATTATTTAAAACACTTACCAGTAATAACAACTAGGTTCTTGGAGCACCTAATAAGTACCAAGCCCTCTGTTGGTTGGGTGCTTTACCATGTTAAACCTCACAACAGCCCTAAGAAGAAAATACATGTGTGCAAAAGTTGAACATTGGTGAGTGATATGGTTTGGCTCTGTGTCCCCACCCAAATCTCAGCTCCAGTTGTGATTTTCACATACCAAGGGAGGGACCTCAGTTTCAAATCAAATGGCAGGAAAAGCTTATAACAAAAACTGTAGTTCTCTGTCCCATCCCTTCTAATCCCCTGTGCAGAGGCAACAACTTGAGCTGTTTTTTTCCTTCGTATTTTCAAATATGCCCATATGGCTATTTCTTATCAATTTTAAACAGTGCCCATTAACTTCATTTTAAGGTAGATGAAGATTCAGTTATCTTTCCTTCACCCTTTCTCCATACCCTCCACCCCCACCATCACTGCCACCCTGTCTGCCTTCTTCTCTATCCTCCCAGTATTGTAATACAGCTTGATCAGAACTTTTGGTTAAGTCACTAGTCAGTATTTACATTACTATGGCTGTGTCACTATTTCTCTCTGCTGACCCAAGCGTGACACTGATTAGATTTTCTTTCTCCTGTAACTCTTGTTCTGGGATTCAGTTGCCCTCATTTTTTTCTTTTGCTTTGTTTTCTGTTACTGTCCACATGTTATATAGCTGTCGATGTTATTTATTCAAATGACATACCAGCTCCGTTTGTTTCTAGAGACCTCCCTCCAGAGCTTTCCATCTTCCTGCTCTAATCTGGACTGGTTGCTTTAGGCCCATGGTCTAAACAGCTGTTATTTCAGGACTTCCTTTACTGTTTTCCTTCATTTGCCCTTTGTTTCTGATCTCATGGGTTTCTTGCTTGTTTTTTCCTTGCTTACTGCTTCATTTTGCTGGAGCTTATCTTTTAGTGGCTTTTCTAAGAAAGATTATGTAGGAAGTAGATTTTTTTGGATTGTTTGTATATTTGATTTGTTTTTCCAAATGTGAGACCATCCCCCATAGTTCTTTTATATTTGAAAGTATCTTTATTCCACCCTAATTTGGATTGGTAACCTGGCTGGGGTAGAATTTTGAGTTCAAAATTACTTTTCTTCATAATTTATAGACATTGCTTTAAAAAAAAAAAGTTCCATGCCATTCTCATTCTTTCTATGTGACTTTTTATTTGTTTCTTTAATTTGTGTGCGTAGCACTTGTATCTCAAACCCTCCTGGACTGATCTTCTAAATTTCCTTTTTTCTTATTTTTCATCTTCTTGCCTTTAATTTTTTCCCATTATTGAAGTATTAATGCTTAGAAAGTAAATGAAAATACTTTCACCATTCCACCTTCAGTTATTCTGAATAACTGGGACAGCCCTTTTTTTTTTTTTTTTTTTTTTTGAGACCGAGTCTCACTCTGTCACTGGAGTGCAGTGGCGAGATAACGTCTTTTGTTTATTTGTTTTTTTGAGACAGGGTCCATTTGTAACAAAATAATGTTTTCCTAAAGTTAAAAGTTGCTACTGTTACCTCTCAATTTTAACTGTTTTTTCTTTTTTAATTAATGTTTTTTTTACCAATGGCAAGCTGTAATAGCTTTTTTGCAGTGGTGGGGGGGTGAGGTCCTTGATATATAACAGTAGGTGCTGCTTATCAACATTTGAAAAAGAGTTCTGCCAGGTGCAGTGGCGCGTGCCTGTAGTCCCAGCTATACGGGAGGCTGAGGCTGGATGATCTCTTGAGTCCAGGAGTTCTGGGCTGTAGTGCACTATGTCGATCGGGTGTCCACACTAAGTTCAGCATCAATATGGTGATCTCCCTGGAGCGGGGGACCACCAGGTTGCCTAAGGAGGGGTGAACTGGCCCAGGTTGGAAACTGAGCAGGTCAAAACTCCTGTGCTGATCAGTAGTGGGATCGCACCTGTGAATAGCCACTGCACTCCACCTGGGCAACATAGCGAGACCCCATCTCTATAAAAAAAAAAGAGAGAGAGAGAGAGAGTTCTGTTTCAGGCAACCATCTCATTTGTAAGTGAATGGACTTTCTCTTCAAAGCGTTTGGATTGTTAGTGTCATTTTTATTGTAAATATCAGAATTGTTACTTTCTGTGTTCTAACTAAGAATTCCGTTTCTTAGGCTTTCTCTTCCCGATTTTCCCAAAGTTGGGAAAAGCTAGGTTGAGAGGGCGAAAGGAAAAAAAAAATCTGTCTCTGACACAATTAGATAGGTAACCAGTTGGGAAGCTGTAACAATAATTCAGGTGCAAGATGATGATGGTTGGAGCTGGTGATAGCTGTGGATATAGAAAGAATCTGGATATGTTGTGACCTGATTTGCTAATAGAATAGTTAAAGATGTGGGAAAGTGGAATTAAGCATGACTCCAAGGTCAGGACCTGAAAAACTGGGAAAATGAGTTCACATTAACTAAGGTGAGAAAGACAATGGTAGGGGCCTATTTAGGGAGGAGCTAGGAAGAGATCAACATCTCATTCCTAATGATGTAAAGTGTCCAGAATGCCTTTTACTGTAAATAACTTATTAAAATAATAAATTGAATAATATTAAGTGTGATATTTGTCAGATTTTAAGTGATTATAGGATTCCAAACTAAAAATGCTTTCTAATTATCATCAGTATGCCCCTTTATGTTGGGGCATGTAGAACTGGCTTTAAGATTTGTTTTTGTTTTAAGATTTGTTGTTTGTTTTGAGGTGGAGTTTCACTCTTGTTGCCCAGGCTGCTATGCAATGGCATCGTCTCAGCTCACCACAACCTCTGCCTCCCAGGTTCAAGCAACTCGAGTAGCTGGAATTCCAGGCATGTGCCATCATGCCTGACTAATTTTGTATTTTTAGTAGAGATGAGATTTCTCCATGTTGGTCAGGCTGGTCTCGAACTCCTGATCATAGGTGATCCGCCCACCTTGGCCTCCCAAAGTGCTGGGATTACAGGCGTGAGCCATTGCGCCTGGGCCACCATTTTTTTTTTTTTTTTTTTTTTTAAAGACAGTCTCACTCTGTTGCCCAGGCTGGAGCGCAGTGGCATGATCTCGGCTCACTGCAACCTCTGCTTCCCAGGTTTAAGAATTCTGCTGCCTTAGCCTTCTGAGTGGCTGGGATTACAGGTGCATACCACCACACTTGGCTAATTTTTGTGTTTTTAGTAGAGACTGGGTTTCACCATGTTGCCCAGGCTGTTCTGGAACTCCTGACCTCGAGTGATTTCTCACCTCAGCCTCCCAAAGTGCTGGGATTACAGGTGTGAGCCTCCATGCCTGGCCTGTATTTGTATGTTTAAATTAAAAGATGTTTCGACAGCATGATAATTGGCATAGAGCAGAGACAGGTAGATCAAAGGAACGGAAAAAAAATCCAGAAGTATTCCTATGCATATCTAGATAGTTGATGTTTTTATAAAGCACAAAGGCAATGCAGTGGATAATATTGTCTTTTCAACAATGGGTACTAGAGCAATTGAATATCTATATGCAAAAAGAAAAATTGACCCTTATTCCATACTTCTACCACATACAGAAACTCAAAATGAATCAAAAACCAATGAAAACAACACTATAAAATTCTTGGAAGAAAACATGGGAGAAATTTTTTTCTACCTTGGATTAAGCAAAGATTTCCTATATGACATTGAAAGCACAAACCATGAAAGAGCAAATAGATAAACTGCTCTTTGAAAGATGCCAATAAGCCCGGTGCAGTGGTATACACCTGTAAACCCAGCTACTCAGGAGACTGAGTCAAGAGGCTCCCTTGAACTCAGGAGTCCGAGCCTAGCCTGGGCAGCATAGTGAAACTCAGTCTCTTTAAAAAGTGCAAACGAGAGAACATAAAAATAAACCACAGACTAGGAGAAAATATTTGCAAAGCTTATATCTGATAAAGGATTAAAAACTACACCATTTTGGGCCAAGTATGGTGGCTCACACCTATAATCCCAGCACTTTGGGAGGCCGACGGGGGTGGCTCACGAGATCAAGAGATCGAGACCATCCTGGGCAATATAGTGAAACCCAGTCTCTACTAAAAATACAAAAAGTAGCTGGTCATGGTGTCGCATGCCTGTAATCCCAGCTTCTTGGGAGGCTGAGGCATGAGAATCGCTTGAACCCAGGAGGCGGAGGTTGTAGTGAGCCAAGATTGCACCACTGCACTCCAGCCTGGTAACAGAAAGAGACTTCGTGTCCAAAAAAAAAAAAAAAATTAGACAGGCGTGGTGCCCTGCCCCTGTAGTCTTAGCTACTCAGGAGGCTGAGGTGAGAGAATCACCTGAGCCTGGGAGGTTGAGGCTGCAGTGAGCTGAGATGGGAGACAGAATGAGACCCTGTCTCAAAAAAATAAAAAATAAAAATAAAAGGTTTTATTAAGACTTTTTCCTCCCTTCTTCTCTAGATATAATTGACCCTGCAATCCTGCGCCCAGGCCGCCTGGACAAAACACTGTTTGTGGGTTTACCACCCCCCGCAGATCGCCTTGCCATCTTAAAAACTATCACAAAAGTGAGTAAAGGAAATGGTATATTTTTGTATATGTTTCTCTTGTTTTCAATAGAGACAGTTATAACAGGTAGTAATTTTAGTTGACTAATTACTCTTTCTGTAGTTGTAACTGTTTGCCCAGCCTATATCTCCCAAAGGGAAGGTGAACTGATCTTCAATTATTACTTTAAAATAATTTACCTCAGATCCTCTTTGAAATAGAGCAGAAACTTTTGGAGAAACTCCAGCACTTTGGGAGGACGAGGTGGACAGATTTGAGCTCAAGAGGTCAGGACTAGGCTGGGCAATATATTGACACTCTGTCTCTACAAAAAATAGAAAAAATTAGCCAGATATGGTGGCATACACCTGTAGTGCCATGTACTCGGAAGGCTGAGGTGGGGGGACTGCTTGAACCAAGGAGGTCAAGGCTGCAGTGAACTGTGATCATGCCACTGTACTCCAGCCTGGGCAACAGAGCAAGACCCTATCTCTAAAAATAAATAAGTGGGCCAAACACGTTGGCGCACCTGCAATCCCAGCACTTTGAGAGGCCAAAGCCGGTGGATTGCTTGAGCTCAGGATCAGCCTGGGAAACATGGAGAAACCCCATCTCTACAAAAAATAAAAAATTAGCTGACATCAATGGCTCAGTCCTGGCTGAAGCTGGAGAATCACTTGAGCCCAAGAAGTGGAGGTTGCAGTCGGCCAGGATTGTACCACTGCACTCAAGCCTGGGTGACAGACTAAGACGCTCTCTCAAAAAAAAAAAAAAAAAAAAGGGAATGAGTTCTGTCATCCTACTTCTCACTACCTGAGACTAGTTTTTCTGCCCTTCACACGTTACATTTTGAGGTCTGTATAAGTGCTTTGTATTTACGTTTCTATAGCGTTGGGATGGGAGAGGGAGCTAACTGGTGGTATTAACCCCTCTGGAGATTAAATGGCTTGTACCTGGACCCGCTCCGTCCTTCCACTTAGAGATACCGCCCCTGTGGGAGCTGTCCACCTCCCTGGAAAGTTGCATACCTTGGCAGTTCTTCCTGATTCTGCTGAAATCCCTTGATTATGTGTGTCTAACTTTTTCTAGAGCTGTCTTCTCCTCAGGCTACTTGTCTCCAGCTTGGAATATTAATGGACACCGCAAGATTTTGTCAACTTACCTTCTTTCTTCATGACTCCTTCCCAGGAATAGAGGCCTAATTATTAGCCATTTTTGAATTTTCTCTTTGCACCCACTTTTCAACATTTACAGCAGGAAGGTTTACCCCTTTCTTTGTTTGGTTGCTACTGGTAAATTTAAAAATTTTTTTTAGTATATTCTTTTGATGCTGACAGAGGAAGATTCTGTGATCCTCCTTCACTGGGCCATCATTACTTAAAACTACCTTTAGCAGTGTTCCTAACAATCACCCAGAGGAGGGAGAACAGGGCAGATGAGAACAGAAGGAAGATCATCCTTATGGGGTAAAAAGATTGCATTAATGGCAGTATGGAAAATAGCTTGGAAGCCAGTAAAACTAAAAGCTATGAAATTAAGCATGTTAGAACTAATGCAGTATGACTCAAAAACATCAATGAAAAAGACAAAATAATGAACTAAGGTGTTATCACAGGAATAACAAGGAAAATATAGATATGAGAACTGTTGAAAGGTTTTAATTAGTAGGACATTGAATTAACTGTAGAGTTGGGAGGTAAAGGAAAAGGTAGATGAATTTGCAGCTTGTGCAGCCAGTGGCATCCACTAGGATAAGAGGTCTGGGAGATGAACTTCAGGTGCCTCGGCATTATCCAAGTGGAGAGGTCGAGCAGGATGTTGGGTCTGTGGTTGGGAGCTCAGGAGAGTCCTCTGGCTGGGTTATAGTTTTGCCTGTCACCAGGACATAGCTGGTGGTAAAAGCCATGAAAACCTGTTGCTTTAGTTCACTGGTTCTCAACCTAAGGCAGTTTTCCCACCTCCCCACCTCACGTCCCCAGGGAACATTTGGCAATGTCTTGGGACATGTGTTTACCACTACGGCAGAGGAATGATAATGCTGCTAAATATCCCACAGTGCACAGGACAGCCAACAACAAAGAATTTTCCAAGGCCGGGCATGATAGCTCACACCTGTAATCCCAGCACTTTGGGAAGCTGGGAAGGAGGATCACTTGAACCCAAGAGTTTGAGATCAGCCTGGGCAACAGAGTGAGACCCTGTCTTCTACAAAGAAATTTTTTTTTTTGAGATGGAGTCTCACTCTTTTGCCCAGGCTGGAGTTCAGTAGCGCCATCTCAGCTCACTGCAACCTCTACCTCCCAGGTTCAAGTGATTATCCTGCCTCAGCCTCCTGAGTAGTGGTGATTACAGGCATGCATGACCACACCCAGCTAATTTTGTATTTTTAGTATAGATGGGGTTTCACCATGTTGGCCAGGGTGGTCTCAAACTCCTGACCTTGTGATCCACCTGCTTCAGTCTCCCAAAGTGCTCTGGTTACAGGTGTGAGCCACTGCACCCGGCCAAGAAAATGTTTTTAATTAGCTGGGCATAGTGGCATGCACCTGTAGTCCCAGCTACTTGGTAGGCTGAGGTGGGAGGATGGCTTGACCCTAAGACGTAGAGGCTGCAGTGAGCCATGATCACACCACTGCACTCCAGCCTGAGCAACAGAGCTGAGACACTGTCTCAAGGGAAAAAAAAATTATCCAACTCAAAATATCAGGAATGCCAAAGTTAAGAAACCCTGTTTTGGTTGCATATACTTCTTTCTTTGCATCAAACAAGTTTGATGATGAATGCATCATAGCATTTTCCCTCCCTTTTGTTGGCTCTGTTTTGTTTTTTTTAACAGTGTGTCAAAAAAAGAGGCCCTGTTTGTCACCCATGCTGGAATGCAGTGGTGTGATCTCAGCTCACTGCAACCTCCGCCTCACAGGTTCAAGCAAATCTGCCTCAGCCTCCCCAAGTAGCTGGGGCTACAGGTGCACACCACCATACCTGGCTGATTTTTTGTGTTTTTAGTAGAGACGGGATTTCACTATGTTAGCCAGGCTGGTCTCAAACTCCTGACTTAAGTGATCTGCCCACTTTGGCCTCCCAAAGTGCTGGGATTACAGGCATGAGCCACCATGGCTCTGTCATTAGGAACTATGATAGTGAAATTTCATTTGCTTTGGTCAATGTATGTGGGTGTGTATATATATACAAATAAGCACACATATATAATCCAAGCTTGTTTCTATGAATTTCCTGTAATCATGGTGATAAAGTGATAAGTCTTTCACACTTGTCCTTGGGATTTCATGAACTAAAGAGAAAAGTTGGATTGGTATATATTTCTAGACATGCCAGACATGAGGCATGTGATATTCGGAGCATTATAGATTTGGACCCAGAAGAATGATTGACTCATTCTTCCTGTTGTGTTTCATTCACTGTATGGTACTCACATCAGAACAGCTTTACACTTCATTCATCTAGAATTTCAGCGCTATTTGCCAAAATCATTAGGCCTCAGACCAAGGTATGAATATTTAAAATACCCCACTTCGGCCAGGCACAGTGGCTCATGCCTATAATCTCAGCACTTTGGGAGGCCGAGGCAGGTGAATCCCTTGAGGTCAGGAGTTCAAGACCAGCCTGGCCAACATGGTGAAACCCCGTCTCTACTAAAAATACAAAAATTAGCTTGGTGTGGTGGTGCATGCCTGTAATCCCAGCTACTCTGGAGACTGAGGCATGGGAATCGCTTGAACCCGGGAGGCGGAGGTTGCAGTGAGCCAAGACTGCCACTGCACTCCAGCCTGCGTAACAGAAGTGAGACTCCATCTCAAAAAAAAAAAAAATCCCACTTTGTCAATAGGTATTTGTTATAAACTAAATACATCCTTGACTGTGCAGAGACAAAGAAACATAAGATATTGTCTTACCTCTCAGGAGCTTGTCTTCTAGATGATAATAGAAATGTTTATGAAACAACAACAAATGTATTATTCATTCCTGAGGAGGGGAAGTAAATAAAGGTGACTGAACAGTGTGGAGATTTCAACTGTATATATAAAGACATTCAGTGAAAAACGTCAGGAAGGACATATGCCAGAATACCCACAGTGCTTGCTTCTGGGAGATGGCATTATACGTTATTTTTCCGCTTTGTCAGTGCTCTTCAACTGAAGCCCACGAAGAACACACGTGTAGTTGAACAAGTTGGGCTTATTACTCTTTGCAGTTCAGGAGAGTACCCCATGGGGAACTAGGGGCATGTCTCAGTAAGAAGGTATTAGAAAGGACTTAATTGATTTGGGATTTGTGTTAGATTTGGGAAGGATTTAATAACGGGCTTTGCCCTGAATGGCTCTTGAAACACAAGCATGATTCTGTAATTGGGTGACTTAATAAATCTTACCTAAAAGGAAGGAAGACTACACCAAGGCTAAAACTGTGATTGGCAAAGAAACAGCAGTTATGTTAGCTAGGATGGCGGATGTTTGGTCATTTTTGTGTCTTGGACAGTGTTTGTGCTTTGTCCATGTTCAGACTTCATTACAGAGTTCTCATTTCTGTCTTGATCCTTCATGGTCACAAAGTGGCCTTGGGTAATGTCCATATTCTGTGAAACTGTTTGTTTCATAGGAGAGCACCATAGCCTCGCTGTAAGGGCCCAGCCAGCTTGGAGCAACAGCAAGACCTACCTGATAATATCAGCCTAGATGTCCAGGGCTTCTCGGCTCACTGTAACCTCTTCCTGCCGGGTTCAAGCGATTCTCCGGCCTCAGCCTCCCGAGTAGCTGGGATTACATGTGCACACCACCACGCACAACTGATTTTTGTATTTTTAGTAGAGATGGGGTTTCACCATGTTGGCCAGGCTGGTCTTGAACTCCTGACCTCATGATCTGCCCACCTCAGCTTCCCAAAGTGCTGGGATTACAGGCGTGAGCCACCATGCCCGGCCATTTTTCTGGTTTTAGTAGAGATGGGGTTTTGCCATGTTGGTTAGGCTGGTCTCAGACTCCTGGTCTCAAGTGATCTGCCTGCATTGGCCTCCCAAAGTGCTCATTTGCTTTATATTTTCAGATTTTTTCTCATGACTATATGTATGTATGTATTTGGTTTGTCTATCTGTGTAAAGAATAGTCATCTAGCATAAATGGGGTGGGTGAGAGAGAGAGGATCCCTGCAGCTTCCAAGCACGAAGTTGTGAATATGGGAGAAGAAAAAAAAATTAAAAAAACATTTCGATAGAAAAAGTCAACTTTGGCCAGGTGCAGTGGCTCACACCTGTAATCCCAATACTTTGGGAGGCTGAGGCGGGTGGATCCTCCCTCCTGAGTAGCTGGGATTACAGGCACATGCCACCACACTCAGCTAATTTTTGCATTTTTAGAGAGTTGGGGTTTCACCATGTTGGCCAGGTTGGTCTGGAACTCCTGACCTTGTGATCCACCCACCTCAGCCTCCCAAACTGCTGGGATTACAGGTATGAGCCACCGAGCCCAGCCAAAAGCATCTTTTGTAGATTGTGCTTTAGACTGCTGCATAGTCAGTCCTCAGCCTCTGTCTGTGCCAGAGGCAGAAGGGCTTTTGTTGTCCATTTATTCTCTTTGACTTGAGAGTGCATTTTTGCTTCAACTCCAGCTGTGTCCTGTTCTCAGACTTGGAACCTCATTGTGCAGAGTGCATGACCCGCATGGAGGAGCAGGACCTGCATGCAGCTTCCCTGTGCCCTGTCTGCCTGTGTCAGCCTGGTGCACTCTCAAGAGAGCTATTAGCATTGCAATTTCACATCCTTATCTTCCCTCATCCTCCAGAGGTCATGAGTGTTTTTGTTTAAAGAACTTTGTTGATGGCTAAAGCAGGGCAAAGTAAGGGGAAGAGGAAGCACATATTTAATTCGAGAGGGGAGAAGTCATAAGGCAGACTTCCTGCCGATGTGTATTCGTGGTAAGTCAACAGAAAGTAAGGAAAATTGACATTTTTAATGTTTACCCTTTCTATTTCAGTTTGCTAGCTTTTGACTTTAATTCCTCAGATTGTTTTATATAGTTTTCTGTTTCTTCTATTAACATCTGAAATATTACAGGGAGATTAGAATAGAGTTCTTTAGTCCTGTTCTTAAAAGTCTGAAAAAATATTGTGGGTCAGAGCAACTTCTTCATATCTTTTGGGATCTAAGTTTCTTGAAAGAAGAGTGAGTAAGCCGGGCACAGTGGCTCACACATGTAATCCCAGCAGTTTGGGAGGCCGAGGTGGGCAGATCACGAGGTCAGGAATTCAAGACCAACCTGACCAACATGGTGAAACCCCGTCTCTACTAAAAATGCAAAAATCAGCCAGTCCTGGTGGCATGTGTCAATAATCCCAGCTACTCAGATGGCTGAGGCAGGAGAATCACTTGAACCCGGGAGGTGGAGGTTGCAGTGAGCCAAGATCATGCCACTGCATTCCAGCCTGGGTGACAGAGCTAGACTCTGTCTCAAAAAAAAAAAAAATGCGAGAGCAATATGCTAATTTTTTTTTTTTTAGATGGAGTCTCGCACTGTCGCCCAGGCTGGAGTGCAGTGGCGTGATCTCAGCTCACTGCATCCACCTCGCGGGTTCAAGCGATTCTCCTGCCTCAGCCTCCCAAGCAGCTGGGATTACAGGTGCCTGCCACCACGCCCAGCTAATTTTTTTTTTGCATTTTGAGTAGAGATGGGTTTCACTATGTTGGCCAAGTTAGTCTCAAACTCCTGACTCCATGATCCACCTGCCTCAGCCTCCCAAAGTGCTGGGATTATAGGCCACTGTGCCCAGCCAAACAGCCATTATTATTAATAACCTATTATGTAGTTGAATGTGGTCTTGGCTTTATTTTTGAGACTCAGTCTCACTCTGTCGCCCAGGCTGGAGTACAGTGGCATGATCTCTGGTCACTACAACCTCCACCTCCAGGGTTCAAGCAATTATAGTGCCTCAGCCTCTGGAGTAGCTGGGACTACAGGTGCACACCATAATGCCAGACTAATTTTTGTATTTGTAGGAGAGATAGGGTTTCACCATGTTGCCCAAGTTGGTCTCGAACTCCTGACCTCAGGTGATGCGCCCGCTTTGGCCTCCCAAAGTGCTGGGATTACAGGCGTGAGCCACTGTACCCAGTATGGTCTTTAAAGTTCCAGTGAAAAATCATTTTTCTCTCTTACTTAGAATGGTACCAAACCACCACTGGATGCAGATGTAAATTTGGAAGCAATTGCTGCTGACATTCGCTGTGATTGCTATACGTAAGTGTTTAAAGTCAGTTCACTCTCTGGGGTTCAGTTTTCTCACTATAAAATGAGGGGGAATGATGCTCACCTCAGCAAATTGTTGGGAGGATTAAATGAATTATCCTGTGAAGCATATGAAGTGTCTGGCATCTCCCTTCTTAGAGAAGAGACTGCACATTTGGAGGCTCTGAAGGAATTCCTGGGAACAGGGGAGTCCTTTCATATGTTGACTCTTGGTAATTAACCTACCCTAACCAGCATTGCTGTCCTTTACAAATTGTACTGGTGCTTCAGCATGTAAAAGACTAATCTACAGGTGCCACATTTTCCAGCCCTCAGGGTGCATTTTCACAGTACACCTTTTCACCTCCACAAGCCTGTAGTCACTTCAGGAAATCTGACATTTCTGCCTTCAGCCTTCCTATGTTTGTGGTTGTTGTAGTTGTTAGTTTTTCTTCATGTTTTGAAGTAAATTTGTTTGCTAACTTTCCCAATTTGGGGACATAGAGGGAAGAAATGAAACTCAATTTAACTAACAGAGACAATGCTCCCTCCAGCTTTTTTTTTTTTTTTTTTTTTTTTTTTCCAGACAGGGTTTCCCTCTTTCGCCTAGGCTGGAGTACAGTGGCATGATCATGGCTCACTACAGCCTCCACTTCCTGGGCTCAAGCAATCCTCTGACCTCAGCCTCCCGGATGATTGGGACTACAGGTGCACACCACCATGCCCAGCCAATTTTTTTTTTAATGTTTTGTAGTTATGGGGTCTTGCCATATGAGGGAGTGGGGGGGGTATCAGCCAAGGCAAGCAGAACTTAGACTTTCTAGGTCTGGGCTTGCACATGGAGGCCTGACAGTCAGGAATTTGAGACCAGCCTGGCCAACATAGTGAAACCTTGTCTCTACTAAAAATACAAAAATTAGCCAGGCATGGCAGCGCATGTCTGTAATCCTAGCTACTAGGGAGGCTGAGACAGGAGAATTGCTTGAACCCAGGAGGTGGAGGTTGCAGTGAGCCGAGATTGTGTCACTGCACTCCAGCCTGAGCAACAGGTCGAGACTCATCTAAAAAAATTTTTTAATTAAAAATAAATAAATAAATGATCTTACTACTTAGGGGACTACTACTTGAGTATTTTACTGCTTTAAGGACGGGAGCAGTGGCTCATACCTGTAATCCCAGCCCTTTGGGAGGCTGAGGCAGGCAGATTGTTTGAGGTCAGGAGTTCAAGACCAGCCGGGGCAACATAGTAAGACCCCATCTCTAAAACAAAACAAAAACACAGCTTTAAGTGCTCAAATCTGAAAAGATTTTCAGTGAGTAACAAAGGTGGTTTTGGTGGCAGAACTTGCCCTGGGCTAAATATTTTGGATATACCAAGTAGGCTGTCTGTCTATAAAGGGGTTAGGGCTAAAGTTGGATGGTGTACATTTTGGATTTTCATGCCACTATGATTTTCATCTCATTAGTTTGAGAGACACTACACTACTGCAGTCTTTAGCTATCTGTTTGCATTAGTTAATGTTGTCTGCACCAATGTTAGATTTCAGAGTAGGGGAAGGAATGAATACCCCAGCATGTATGTGATTATTAAATAATGTTACAACCCTAACATTTAGCCAACAAAACACCAGATTCAGTTAAAAATTTAAGCTCTGTGGGTCTTTACTTTTACATAGTATGTGTCTGAGGCAGGAGAATCACTAAAACCTGGGACGTGGAGATTGCAGTGAGCCAAGATGGCACCACTATGCTCCAGCCTGGGTGACAGAGCAAGACTCCATCTCAAAAAAAAAAAAAATTATATAGTATGTGGATTATCAACATTATATAATAAGTTTAACATCCAGAAATGTAGTTTTTTTTTCCTACAATCATTTGAAGCAAATTGGAAAGGTCAGAAATGAAGTTTTTTTAAAAGGTTTTTTATTTTCATCTTTTCTTTCCAAGACTTGTAACATAGAAATGAGGTCTTTATCCCCAGATTCAAACTCTTTCTCTAAACATCTCTAAGAGTCCTGTTAGAGCTGTAATGTAGTGAGATGCCAGTCAGCATGTGTCTTTCATTGAACTCAGAAGTATGCTGACTGAGCATATTATTACATGAAATAATTAAATGAAGGACTATTTGATTTGTCATTTTTTAAGTAACTAGTGATTTGTTCATTCAGTTTTAACTTGAATCAGGTTCATTAAAGACTTTCCAGGGTTTGTATTTTTCCCTTTTGAACTTGGGGTTTTTTTTGAGACACGGTCTAACTCTGTCACCCAGGCTCACTGCAGCCTATGCCTACCAGGCTCAAGTATCTCAACCTCCCAAAGTGCTGGAATTACAAGCATGAGCCACTGTGCCCAGCCCATAAATGACTTTTTAATAAGCTTACTTTAGACATTATGTAATACATGAATATGCCTGTCAGCACTTTAGCCCTTTATGCATTGTATTGTTTCCTCCAGAATTTCCTTTTTTTTTTTTTTTTTTTTTTAATGGGACAGTCTCATCCTGTCACCCAGGCTGGAGTGCAGTAGTTCAGTCTTGGCACACTGCAACCTCTACCTCCTGGGCTCAAGTGATCCTCCTACCTAAGCCGCCTGAGTGCCAGGGACTACAGGCGCATGCCACCACGTTCAGCTAATTTTTTTGTATTTTTTGTAGATGTGGCATATCGCCATATTGCTGAGACTGGTCTCAAACTCTTATTCAAGTGATCCACCCACCTCGGCCTCCCAAGGTCCTGGAATTGCAAGCATGAGCCACTGAACCTGGCCTAGAAGTAGCATACATAAAAGCTAAAAGCTCTTTCCTATTGATCATAATCAATTTATCTCATCTTTATTGGTCACTTTCTTTCCTGATTATTTCATATATGACTCATATGAAAATTGTTGTCTAGCTTTTTTCTGGGCTTTTGCGGTATCTAAGAAGAAGTAAATAACTATTATTTTATTGTAGGGGTGCAGATCTCTCTGCTTTGGTACGAGAAGCTTCTATCTTTGCCCTGAGACAGGAAATGGCAAGACAGAAGAGTGGAAATGAAAAAGGTACGATTCTCCAGAATCTCTCACTTTTAATTATGATACTTCACTGTTGCCCTGGAAAATAACCATTTTCTAGTGTCTGTTATCTATGATATTAAAGCTAATGTTTTTAAATGAGACTGTTAGAAGCTGTTCTGAAATATGTAACCTCTGTTGCTGACAATTATAATAATAGCAAAGTTATTTAGTGCCTCTCTAATAAAGAGTACTATACCTATAGGTAAATGGATCCATTCACTGTCTTCATTATGAGTTTGGGCTGCTTATCAATTCTGGAAAACCTTATTCTTTTGCTAAGGTGATATCTACTTGCCTGTTAAAATGCAGCCTGAATTGGAGAGCTTAGAAAATAAACAAGAAAAGTGAAAATTAGAATAACTTTCCATATATTGAGACTTTCCTTTTAGAATACAAAATCCATGTATTATATTATGTGATGCTTTGGAGCCATCTCAACAGCTTTGCACCATCCTTCACATTTGACAGTGTCTTTAATTTTACTGTTTGAGTGCCTATGGGAAAAAAAAAAATTGTCCGCTGGGTGTGGTGGCTCACACCTGTAATCCCAGCACTTTAGGAAGCTGTGGCAGGAGAATTGCTTGAGCCCAGGAGTTTGAGAGCAGCCTGAGCAGCAAACCAAGACCCCACCCCTACAGAAAAATGAAAAAAATTAGACTGGCATGGTGGTACATGCCAATAGTCCTAACTACTTGGGAGGGTGAGGCAGGAGGATTGCTTGAGCCCAGGAGTACGAAGCTGCAATGAGCTATGACTGCAAAAAGAGAGAGACATTTATTAGTGACTTGCATTCCACCCATGCCAAGTACAGAAATAGCTTTTGCTTTGCTTGGTTCCTGTGATAATTATTTGATCAGTTGCAGTTTATGGGTATCTCTGTAGTACAACAGAATACCTTTCTTCAAAAAGATTTACTCTGGGCCAGTCATCCTGTCTCACACCTGTAATCCCAGCACTTTGGGAGATCAAGATTGAGATTGCCTGAGCCCAGGAGTTCGAGGCCAGCCCAGACAACATAGGGAGACCCTGTCTCTATTATTTTTAAAAATAATTTTTTTAAATTTTTAATTAAAAAGATTTACCCTGTCCTCTAAACCTGTACTTTCATCTGAAGTTCTTATATTGATCTTTCATTAAATAGACTTCCAAAAGATGTCTTTTTAAACTTGTGTTGGTTTTCCTTTTTTCTCGATATTCCCTTTTTTCTTTGGCTGCCAAAATTCTTAAAGCTAAATTTGTTTGTAGTTATAGCAGCATAGGCTTAGATTGGATTTGTCTACACATTAGAAAGCCCTTGGGCTTTGTTGTTTAAGATTCAGTTATCTGAACTTCTGTTATTGTATGCTACATTAAATTCCTTTTGGAAGGAGGTGAGTTATAAATAAGAAAAATTAAAATATCTTGTAAAAAATCATATATTCTATCTGAGAGCTGAATCTGAACACTATCGTGAGGTATGTTTGTTTACTAAAAATCAATGAGCCCCTGTACATGTGTTGGAACTGCTAGTAATAATTTTCTTTTGTTTGGAGGGTGTTTGTTTGTTTAAGAAGGAATCTCACTCCGTCATCCAGGCTGGAGTGCAGTGGCATGATCTTGGCTCACTATAACCTCTGCCTTCTGGGTCAAGCAATTCTCTTGCCTCAGCCTTCTGAGTAGCTGGGATTATAGGCATGCACCTGTCCAGACTTTTTCTGGGATTTTGCAGTATCTAAGAATAAGTTATTTAGTGCTCTCTAATAAAACTAATTTTTGTTTTATTTTATTTTATTTTTTGAGATGGAGTTTTGCTCTTGTTGCCCAGGCTGGAGTGCAGTGGCACAATCTCGGCTCACTGCAATCACCACCTCCCATGTTCAAGTGATTCTCCTGCCTCAGCCTCCCAGGTAGTTGGGATTACAGGCCTCTGCCACCACGTCCAGCTGATTTTTTTGTATTTTTAGTAGAGACAGGGTTTTACCATGTTGGCCAGGCTGGTCTCAAACTCCAGACCTCAAGTGATCTGGCTGCCTCGGCCTCCCAAAGTGCTAGGATTACAGATGTGAGCCACTGCACCCAGCCTAATTTTTGTACTTTTTTGGTAGAGACAGGGTTTCGCTATGCTGGCCAGGCTGGTCTCAAGCTTCTGACCTCAGGTAATCCTCCTGCCTCAGCCTCCCAATATGCTGGAATTACAGGCATGAGCCACTGTGCCTGGCCTGGAGGTTGTCTTATAAACATAAATAACAAACCCTGACATCCCTGCTTTGCTACAGCTTACATTTCTACCTCTCTATCCTTTAGGGAATTTTGTTGATATCTGAAGTCAGTAATGCCATTCAACTTCCATTTGATATGCTGAACAACACATTTTATTTTATTTTTAGGTGAATATACTATCCTAATATCTGTATAGAAAGTTTAGTATTTTAAATATAAATTGTCATCACGTAAGTTATCATATTTACATTCTAAACCAAGTTGTATTTAACATTTGGCTATTTTATTTTACTTATGTAATGGCATAACCTTGCAGAGAATTAAAGCCCCCTTCTTTTTTTTTGAGACGGAGTCTCGCTCTGTTGCCCAAGCTGGAGTGCAATAGTGTGATCTCGGCTTACTGCAACCTCCACCTCCCAGATTCAAGCAATTCTCCTGCCTCAGCCTCCTAAGTAGCTAGGATTACAGACACACCACCATACCCAGCTAATTTTTGTATTTTTAGTAGAGACATGGTTTCACCATGTTAGTCAGGCTAGTCTCAAACTCCAGACCTTATGAGCCACCCGTCTCAGCCTCCCAAAGTGCTGGGATTACAGGCATGAGCCACCATGCCTGGCCTAAATCCCCTTTCTAATCCAGTGCTGAGATATTATATATATAAAATATTCTGTGATGTTATGGCTCCATAAGATCTCATTGTGTGTTGCATACTCTTAAGTATTAATACTGTGGGATCCTACTTTCCATTCCCAGTTAAATTCATTTGAATTATCTGAATAATTCTGGTTCTTCTTCATAAACATCACTATTAAGTTAAACAATGCAAAAAGGCCTACAAAAGGTTACCAGCTTATGAATGGCAGGTCTCTTTGGGTGGTTTTGGATTAAAATCTGATAAGCAGAATATATCTGGCTAGAATACTGTTCTGAAAAAGAATATACAGCCCATCGCATCACTAATCTCTTTAGCATACCCCTTGAGAGCTTAGAAATCTTTCAAAGGAAGTTAAGTTCTAAGTCAGTTAGCATACCATACTGAGATGTGTATATTTGTGCATTTGCTCCATAGGTGAACTCAAGATTAGTCATAAGCACTTTGAAGAAGCGTTCAAGAAAGTAAGATCATCTATATCAAAAAAGGTAAGAAATTCTGTTAAATGTATAGAGAAAGGAAACTGGAGTTTTAGTTGAATTAAACTATTTTACAGATTGTTCTGTATACTACTTGTACTTCGTAAAAAGAAATTACATGGTTCATTTTAATCTGAAAACAAGCAAAATAATTGCCTTTGTGAGAATGTTCTTGAGAGATTTTAATTTTATGTTTCTTAGGGACTGGAGCACAGTTTTCCTAACTAGATTCTCTAACAACTATTTATTCAGAGAGAGAATGACCTCTTTTGTCTCCACAACCTCAGAATTTTTAATCATCTAATTCAAGTATTATTTGACCTCCTCTTCCCTTTTTGACAAATGGCTTTGTATTTCTTAGAGCTAGACTGTACCCAAACTAAGCCACAGGGACTTACCGTACATTTCAGGGAAATAAAAATATCTTCACCATAGGTAGGAGAAGGTTTAAAAAAAATCACTCTGGAGCTGGGCACAGTGGCTCGTGCCCATAATCTCAGCTCTCAGGAGGCTGAGGTGGGAGAATGGCTTGAGCCCAGGAGTTCAAGTTTGTCCAGGGCAACATGGTAAGACCCTGTCTCTACAAAAAAATGAAAACTTAGCCTTGGTGACATGCACCTGTAGTCCCAGCTACTCAGGAGGCTGAGGCAGGAGAATTACTTGAGCCCAGGAGGTTGAGGCTACATTGAGCCATGATCACACCATTGTACTCCAGCTGGGTTACAGAGCGAGACCCTGTCTCAAAAACAAACACAGAAGAAAAAACACACTTCAAGTATTTCTTTGGGATAAATACACAGGAGTAGAATTGCTACCCAACACTTAAAATGTTCATTTGATCACAGTGAGATTCTACTACACACCTACCACAAAGACCAAAATTTAAAAGATTGACAACACTAATTGGTAGCAAGAATGTGAAACAGCTGGAACTCACTTTTTTTTTTTTTTTTTTGGAGACAGAGTTTTGCTCTTGTTGCTCAGGCTGGAGTGCAATGGTGCAATCTCAGGTCACCGCAACCTTTTCCTCCCGGGTTCAGGCGATTCTCCTGCCTCAGCCTCCCGAGTAGATGGGGTTACAGGCATGCGCCACCACACCCAGCTAATTTTTTTGTATTTTTAGTAGAGACAGGGTTTCTCCATGTTGGTCAGGCTGGTCTCGAACTCCCAACCTCAGGTGATCCACCCGCCTCGGCCTCCCAAAATGCTGGTATTACAGGAAACTCTTATGCATTGTTGCTGAAAATGTAGATACAACCACATTGGAAAACATCCTGGCAGTTTCTTATAAACGTTCATATAGTGTAAGAAGCTTCTGCTTTCGCCTCCATTTCCATCTGGATTCAGTGTAGGTTAGAATTGTGCTTTCTTCACTAATTAGATAGAAACGTAAGAATCTTTTGACCTGATTTTTTAGAAAAACGTCAGTAGACAATTGTGAAAGTCATGGGAGCTTCCTGTGGAAAGAAACATGTATTTAGATTAGGATTTAGATGCAGGAAAGTAAAATGTCACCTCTCTTTAACAGTGTGTTAGTCAGCAAGAGCTACTATGACAAAGTACCACAGACCAGGTGGCTTAAAACATGGAAAATGTATTTTCTCACAGTTCTGGAGAGTGTTGGGTAGGGTTGGTTCTTCTAAGCCTGTGTCCTCACAGATGGCTGTCTTCTTCCAGTGGTGCTCTTTTCCTCTGCGCATCTGAGCTCTAATCCCTTCTTTTTGTAAGGACACCAGTCATATTGGATAAGATCCCACTTGTGTGACCTTGTTTTAATCCAGACTCCTCTGTGAAGACCCTCTCTCCAGTTACAATCACATTCTGAGGTTCTGTGGGTGAGGACTGCAGCATATGAATTTTTGGGGGACATCATTCAGCCCATAACAAGCAGTGATGGGCTCTGTATTCTGTGTTCTTCCTCCTCTCAGGATCAAGTCATGTATGAACGTTTGCAGGAGTCCCTCAACCGGTGACATCTCCAGCAACCGGCTTGAAGGAGCCAGCCCATCAAGCCGGCAGAGAACCCTACACGCTCTGAAGGACCTGCTTTCAGCTGGACACAGGTGCCGTCTCATGTAAGCAATTTGTTTTCAAATTAATGAGGCCAAGCTGAAGCTGAAGGAAGATTCTTCCCATCTAGCCAGTCTGGTGTGAAAATGCCTTCTTCCTCTTTAAGAAAAAGGAAAATTTTTAAACTGCTGAAATAAAATAACTGTTACACTTTTCAAATAAAACTTTTACTTTGAACTATTTTGACTGTACACAAAAGTTACAAAGAACTCCTCCCCCGCCCCTCTGCAACCATCTGGGAATAAGTGACCAACTTGGTGCCCCGTCATGCCCAAATACTTTCATGTGTATTTCCTACACTTTACTCTGCTGCATAACGGGCCACCAAAGTCAGGAAATTAATACATTGATACCTCGCTGCCATCTAATTCTCCTCCGTTTCTCTAGTTGTCCTGATAATGTCCTTTAACATGGGTCCCTAACCCCCAGGCTACAGACCAGTACCTGTTTGTGGCCTATTAGGAACCAGGCTGCACAGTGGGAGGTTAGTGGTGGGCGAGCGAGCATTACTGCCCGAGCTCCACCTCCTGTCACATCCGTGGCAGTGTTAGACTTTCACAGAAGCATGAACCTTATTGTGAACTGCACATTTGAAGGACCTAGGTTGTGCACTTTTTTTTGAGATGGAGTCTCACTCTGTTGCCCAGGCTGGAGTGCAGTGGCGCAAACTCAGCTTACTGCAACCTCTGCTTCCTGGGTTCAAGCAGTTCTCAGCCTCCTGAATAGCTGGGATTACAGGTGCCTGCCACCACGCCCAGCTAATTTTTGTATTTTTAGTAGAGACGGGGTTTTACTATCTTGGCCAAGCTGGTTTTGAACTACTGACCTTGTGATCCACCTGCCGGCCTCCCAAAGTGCTGAGATTACAGGCATGAGCCACCACGCCCAGTGGTTGTGCACTTTTTATGAGAATCTAATGCCTGATGATCTGAGGTGGAACAGTTTCTTCCTGAAACCACCTCCCCCCTCCCTGCATGTGGAAAAATGATCTTGACGAAACCCGTACCTAGTGCCAAAAAGATTGGGGACCACTGCAATTAGTTACTACATCTCTTTAATCTTTTAAGTGTGGAACAGTTCTTCAGGTTTGCCTTTTGACATCTGTGAAGGTTGCAGGCCAGTTACTTTGTAAAACGCCTTCGATGAGGATGTGTCTGATGTTTTCCTCGTGATCAGACTCAAGTTATGTATCTTTGGCAGATTACAAAGTGACACCGTGCACTTGTCATGTGGCGTGCAATTTCAGTTTGTCCCATCACTCATGATGTTCACTGTGGTCACTTGATTAACGTGGTTCTGCCAGGCTTCTCACGCTATAAAGTTACTCTTTACTCTTTTTTTCCCCTTTGTAATGTATGTGTATTTTGTGGGAAGGTACTTTGAAACTCTGTAAAGTCCATTCCTCAGCAAACCTCATGTATTACTATTTTTTAATGTATTATCCATTATTATGATATTCAAACTGTCCCAGATTTGACTCTTCTTTGGCCTCTGTATGTGTTTGATGAGTCCCTAGGCAATACTTTCTGAAGGGCTTGATTGTTGTTGTGTTTAATCTCAACTCATCATTTACAGTATTGCTCACAATATATTCTGAAGCTCTATATAGATGGGTCTGGTTACCTACTTTCCTTTCTTCTTAAATTTTTACTTCACCTCATTCTACAAAACTTTTTAGGCCACTTTTAAGAATGTGAGCCAGGCACAGTGGCACATGCCTGTAATCCTAGCATTTTGGGGAGGCCAAAGTGGGAGGATCACTTGAGTTCAGGAGTTCGAGACCAGCCTGAGCAACATAGTGAGACCCCCTTCTCTACAAAAAAAAAAAATTTTACAAGGCTGGGCGCAATGGCTCATGCCTGTAATCCCAGCACTTTGGGAGGCCGAGGCAGGCAGATCACCTGAGGTCGGGAGTTTGAGACCAGCCGGCCAGCATGGTGAAACTCCGTCTCTACTAAAAATACAAAAATTAGCCAAGCGTAGTGGCAGGTGCCTGTAATTCCTGCTACTTTGGAAGCTAAGTTAGGAGAATTGCTTGAACCCAGGAGGCAGAGGTTGCAGTGAGCTGAGATCATGCCATTACACTCCAGCCTGGGCAACAGAGCGAGACTCCATCTCAAAAAAAAAAATTTACAAAAAGAATATGATGAAAAAAATGTTATTAAAAGTAAATCAGTGTTACAAAGATAATAAAACACAGTACTTTTTTTTGAGGAGTTCCCAGAAGGATTCAGACATCTCACCAGAGTATGACCATGCCCAGTGAAAGGGCATGAAGAACAGGATACCTTAGGACACCAGAAGAGGAAGCACCCAAAAAAAAATGCAAATCAGTATCCCATACTAAAGGTAGGTGATTAAGGATGAAGGGAAAATTGGAATATACACAATAAGGCCTTAAATTTAAGGAGCAGATTCAACTCTGCTTGACATGCACAAATCCAGAGTAACACAGTCGGGCATATCATAGATGTGGGTTATGAGAAAAAGCAAAAATCTTCTTGACAATTACATGTTAGGTCTAAGTATCCAACTTGCTGGTAGTTTAGCTTAACTTCAACGTAAAATGCAGAACGCATAAGAGAGCAGACTGACTGCATGTTCAGTGGCTTTGCCAGGCAGGTGTGGTCCAGGTTGACGGTTGTGGTACAGCAGGCAGATAGTGGGCCAGCTAATGTACCAGTGTATGTTGCCAGCACTTCTCCAAATGGAAGGAAGATCACGTTTTTCAGCATGATCTGTGTACTGCACACTGCCAAATGTGATCTTTAACGCTCCCAACTCATACTAGGGATCAAATAGGGTTATCCCCATATTTCATCAAAAAGAGCAAGGTTCAGAGCTTATTCAAGGGGACTTGCAGAACAGTCTGAATTCTGGTCTACAACGGTCTAACTTATCTTTCTCTTAGAAAAAAGATCCAGTCTTGTATTCAGAAACTCCCGGAATTATATCCTCTGTTCAACACTGTCAAAGATTTAGCCGTTTCATTAAACACTTTGTACTGAGCATTACTGACAGAATGGTGAACAAACTCAGAACTTAATGCCCAGTGTGGTGTGTGTGGCAGAGAGCTTATCGTCCCATACTGTCCATTCTTTCTTTCTACCTTTTAGTAAGAAGGGCTCTTGCTGCCAGGAGAGTGACTAACGTCTGGCTAGTATAATATAAACAGAAGTGATGGGAACAGCTTCTGGTTACATCCTTAAAAGGAAGTGACTTGGGTTGCATTAACCCATCATTAACTCTGGGCGGCCTATATTGAACTCACACACCTTCCCCCAGAAGCAAAGACCCTGGTTATGTCCTTGAAAAGTCAGAACTTGTTTAAAAGAAGGTGCTACTTGTCCTTTTAACTCCATGCTGCGCTTCCTGGCGCTGAAGAGTGATCAGCTGTTGATGAACCTGCTTTGGCCTTGTAAATGGAGATAACATCCTAGGGATCATGGAAACCAGGATCATGGGCAACCCTTGTGGCGGAGTTTCCTCACCCCTGAGAGTCAATTCGCCTGCCTTGTGTGTGCAATCTTTACGTTGCTTGAGCCGTTTATATTTTGCCCTCTGAGAAAGCAGCCAAATTAATTTCCAAATTAATACAGCATTCAGACAGGTAAAGAGACAGTCATAGCCGGGTGCAGTGGCTCACGCTTGTAATCCCAGCACTTTGAGAGGTCAAGGCGGGTGGATCACGAGGTCAGGAGATCAAGACCATCCTGGCTAACATGGTGAAACCCTGTCTCTACTAAAAATACAAAAAATTAGCCAGGCATGGTGATGTGTGCCTGCAGTCCCAGCTACTCAGGAGGCTGAGGCAGATGAATCACTTGACCCCAGGAGGCGGAGGTTACAGTGAGCCGAGATCGCGACACTGCACTCCAGCCTGGGTGACAGAGTGAGACTCTGTCTCAAAAAAAAAAGAGACATTCACAAAACTGTCTGAGAAGGGCTGAAAAAAGATAAGAATAGTCACCAAATGAGCACAGGGCAGGAGCAGCTAGTCCGTAATTGGAGTTGGAACATTCTCCCAAGAATGCAGATGTCTCATCGGAATCCTGAAGGCGAAGAAGGTGAAGGAAGGAGGTAAGTGGCCTGAGCAGAGAACAAAGGCCTGGATGAGGGAGGGGCTGGTGTCAGTGGGAAGAAGGAGGTGGCCTCTCAAGTTTGTACTTAGGTTACTGCAGAAAACATGCCCAAGTAGTATTTATGGGAGGATCTTATTTCCAAAATCTAAAAATGTTGTAAAATGCCTTATTACCCCAAAAAGTATAAGCAGGTAAAAGTGTAGTACCCTATACTTTTTAGGTAATTTAGGCATTTTATAACATTTTTAGCTTTTGAACAGAATCTTCCATCATTTATAGGTGTCTGTCACTATTCCAGATCTCACTTTTTTTTTTTAAGACAGGGTTTTACCATGTTGGCCAGGCTGGTCTCAAACTCCTGACCTCAGGTGATCCACCTGCCTTGGCCTCCCAAAGTGCTGGGATTACAGGCGTGAGCCACCAGGCCCAGCCACCCCCCCCCCACCTGTTTTTTTTAAGATCTCACTTTTAAACTTAGGAACTGAATAGATTTGGATACATTTTTTGGGTAAATCCCTCACTATGCTGGCCAGGCATGGTGACTCACACCTGTAATCCCAGC
>CAUYLG010025650.1:0-34227 GCA_963573385.1 Cacajao melanocephalus
GGGAAAAAAAGAACTTTTAACTTTTTAGCAGACTGCAGAGCATTTTAAGAGTTTCAAAAGGATTCAACTCCAAATATTTTAGTGGCTTTGGATCAGATCAGATTATTATGGCATATATATATATATACACACACACATATATGTGTGTGTATATATATATATATGTGTGTGTGTGGGTGTGTATGTGTATATAGATATGTGTGTGTGTGTGTGTGTGTGTATATATATATATATATATATATATATATATATATCTTGTATGCAGCTTTCTATATATATATACATATATATCCTATTATAATATATCCTATATATTATACTTTATGTGCTGTATATTTAATATATATTGTAATATATACTCATGTATTTATATATAGTAGTAAAATGTACTATACACATGTACTATAGTATATTTCCATCTTATAGAAGATATCAATTTCCTGTTCCTCACAGCAATTACAAGAATTTTTAATTGTGGCAAATAACACACAGTTGATTTAATGACATACGTAAAGAACAAGTAATCAGCAACAGGGTTGAGCCACTGAGCATCTGTAACACTCCAGATGCTTCCTGTAGGGCCCTTCACAATTCAAACCCCTCTTTCATTACCAAGGTAGCCCTTATCCTTTTATAGTAATAATCCCTTCATATTTATTTATATTTTAGTATTTAATTGTGCAAAAATAAACACTATAAGCACCATAGCTTTGCCCACTTTTAAACTTTATGTAAATAGAAATGTACATTCTTGTTTCTTTTAGTATGGCTGTTTTTATTGGTGGTTTCATTCATGCTGTTATATGTGAATTTTCGGTGCTGCAAAAGAAGCAGCACTCAAATATAAATTTAATTTTCTCAGCAAGGCAACTTTTCTTTCTGCAGAAAGGGTGCTCTTGTTAGCCATCTTGACATTAAAGGACCTTGAACAAAGGAGGCAAGAACATTTATATCTAATGCATCCGCCCTACTGCTGTGTCCTGATTCCATTGGCTGGAACTAGACACATTCTGGGCTGCACTCAGTTGGCGAACAACTTAAAACTTTTCTAAGAGGTAAAGGCAGAGGAGAATAAACGAAAAGAAGAATTAACTTGAGAAATGATTAGGGAAGCAGTAATAGTTCCAAATAAGGAAGAAAAATAAACTATGATCTAACACTTGCCTGGGTTTGTCCAGGCATGTTAGGGCAAATATCTAGGCTAAAGTGTATAAACTAAGAACACTGGATACACTTACTTCTTTATTATGACTAACAGCTACTTTAAGATGATTAACAAAAGCTTTAAAATAAATTAACCTTTGAAGAAACTATTATTTATTCATAGTGAACTAAGAGGAAAGCTTTGAAGAGGAACCTTATATTTATTCTTATTTCCTACACATGCTATTTTACATGGCTGTGGTTCATGTACTTTTGTTTAGAAATATAATTATGGTGCCTGGTGACAGAGCAAGACTCTGTCTCAAAAAGAAATATAATTATACTACATAAATATATTAGCATTTAAACATTCTCCTATTGATAGTCATTCGGTTTAACGTGGCCCAATATCCCTGCAAACACTTGGCATATCAGATTTTCATATTTAGCCATTTTTGTGATTGTGTGAGCTATCTTCTTGTGCTGTATATATGTATGTATGCATTTTTGAGGGTAAACTTGCAGAGCACCTTGGTGAACTTTTACATGTGTACACGCCCTTGTAATATTTGGATGATAAAACCCTTGTACAAGCCTAGATCAACATATTTAGAATATTGCCAGCACTCTCATACTACTATTACAATACCCCCAAAGGTAACCATTATTCAGAACTTTGTCACAATAGCTTGTTTTTGCTGTGTCTTAACTTCATATTTATATTAATTGCACCATACAGTATAAAGTTTTCATAAATGGCTTCCTTGGTTCAGCATTTTGTCTGTGATATTATGTTTTTGCATAAAGGGGTTATGCATTCTCTTTAATTTTGAATGCTCAATTTATCCATTTTACTGTTGTTTCCAGTTTTTATCTCGTGAATAAAGCTGTTAGACACATTTGTGTGTGTATCTTTCAGTGAATATAAACAGTCATTTATTTGGGTATAAAACCAGGAGTGGAAAGGCTGGGTCATAGGCTGTACACATATTTAGCTTTAGCAAATACTGATAGAAAGCTTTCCAAAGAGGTTGTACCAATTTGTATCCTCACCAGCAATATATAAGAGTTCTACTTACTGCACATCCTTGGATATACTTGGAATTGTCAGTCTTTATAATTTTAGTCATTCTGGTAGGTATACGATGATATCTCTTGTATTCTTAATTTGCATTTTCCTTTTAATCTTTTTGGCCATTTGTATATTCTTTATGCTTCTTTAAGAATTTCTTCATTTGCCCTTTTTAAAACATTAGATGAATAATTAATAACATGTACTTTTAGAAATATTTTATATATTTGACAGTATAAATCCTTTGTCAAAGATTGATAAAGCAAATACATTCTGTGGCATGTGGTTTTATTCCCCTAATGTCTTTTGATAAGTAAATGTTCTTAATCATAACAGATGCCAATTTATTTAACTTTTCCTTTGGTGCTTTTCATTTATTTTGCAAAGTATTTGCCAACTCCAAGATTGTGAAAGTATTTTTCTATGTTTTTTCCTAAAGCTTTAGTAATACATAAACTTTAACACTTTTGTATATGGTGTAAGGGGCCAAGATTCATTTTTTTTCCTGCATATTGATATCCACTTGGCCCAGTACCATGTATTGAAAAATCTGTCCTTTTCCCATTAAATTTAAGTGTCGAATTTGCCATAAATCACTGTTACTAACTTAATTACTGTCTTTTAATCAATTTTGGTATTTTGGATTGCAAGTCCTCCAGCACTGGCTTTCTTCTTCAAGATTCTATTACATATTCTTGGTCTATATGTTTCCACATATCTTTGAAAATATCAGCTTGTCAATTTCTGTAAATATTTTCTGAGATTGAAATTGAATTTCCCCAAACTCTAGATGAATTTGCAGACATTTGACATCTTTATAAATTGTATCCATTAATGAAGAAGGATGGAATCCTCCTTCATTTCTCTGTCTTATTTTCTTCAATAAGAAGTTGTAGTTTCCTGTTTAAGATATATTTTTCATTAGATTTGCTCCTAAGTAGTTGAAATTTTAATGTGAATATAAATGAATTTTCTAGTTTATATTTATTTTTTAATTACCATTGTTAGTATGAAGACATAAAATTAATAGCTTGATTAATCTTATATCCAGAAACCTTGCTAAATTATCTTAATAATTCTAATAGTTTGCTATAGATTCCATAGGTTATATATCCAAACATGCTGTCTGTAAGTAGTGATTATTTTATGTCTTCTTTTTCAAGCCTTACCTATGTACTTTTTCTTTTGACTTGTTGCAATTCATGGGACCTCCAATGCCATATTTAGTCAAACTGGTGTGAGACAAATTTTTCTTATTTCAGATTTCAGGAACAAAGCTTTTAATATTTTAACTTTATGATGTTTGTTATGGGTATTATATAAATATTCTTTATTTGCAGCGTGTAATAAACTATTGCTTTTTTGCAAGTTTAAAATACAGCAGTAGGTATTGGATTTATTATAAATATGTCTTTCTACTTTTGTGGAGATCTTAATATTTTCTTTTTAAAACAAATCTAACTTTATCATGAAATCTTTTTTTTTGGTACATCAGTAACTGAATTTTATTTCAAATATTATGTTTAGGATTTCTGCATTTATGTTCATGAGAGAGATTGGCTTATAATTTGCCTTTCTTATGATGTATTTGTCAGGTTTTGCTATTAAGGTTATTACTTCTTCATAAAATAAGTTTCATGTCCTTTATATAGGTTAAGTGAAGTTGTATGAGCTTGAATATTCTTTGTGAGAAGATCTTTAATTATGGATTTAATTTGTTTTATAGCTATTTCAAGGTCTTGAGATGAAGCCTTGGGTCATTGGATTTTGCCTCTCTTTTTCTAAGATAAGCATATATAAATTGTGAGTGATATTTATAAATCTAACAAGCACAGCTTGAGTGGCATCCCACAGGTTGTGGCATATCTATCCCATTACTATTTAGCTTAAAATATTTTCTAATTTTCAACATTATTTTCTTCAGTTTGTGAACATTTTGCTTATATTTTCTTACTGATTCTTACCTTAATATCAATTAATTTCATGCTTTCAGAGAACACACATAATTTGAATGCTTTGAACTGATTTGAGTCTTTCTTTATGATGCAGCCAGAAGGTCAAGTCAGGTTAAATATTCCATGAGCAGTTGCAAAGACTTTAGGTTCAGCTAAAATTATATTTACAAGATTCAAATAAGCCATACCTGGTTCCAGAGGAACAGAGCTAGAAAGTTACTAAAGAAGAATTTGTCTGCAGAAACAAAAAGGGATTTGTTAGGTTTTTTTAATTTTAATAGTAGACAACATATAACCTTAGAACACTTTCACTCCATTTACCCTCCCATATTTTTGTTAATTTTCTTGCTTTTTACTTCTCTCCCTGTCTCCTTTCACACGCATGCAAGCAAGCACGCACGTACGCACGCATACACATTTTAAAAAATTTGGATGTAATTTTGAAGTGTTCTTATTGTGCAGGGGGTGACACCCAAGGTTCTTGGTCTCATGGCCACCAAGATCAAGGATGTGGATACACACAAACAGTGAGGTTTAGAGCAGCATTTTAATAGGCAAAAGAAAGAGAATAGCTCTCTGTTACAGAGAGGGATCCTTGGAAAATGGGTTGCTGATCCATGGTGAAATGCAGGGGTTTTTGTAGATGAGCTAGTGGGGAGGCAGTGTTTGAGCTACAGAGGGTATGAAAAAACAGCTACGACCAGGTGTGCCATTTGCATAGGGTGCTAATCTCTGGCAGCCCCTACCCCGGTTTTTATTATGCAGATAGGTAGCCCCTCAGTGTTGCTTATTTCTTTCTCACTGTACACGTGCTGACAAAAAAGGGAAGGTCGAGCCCCCACGGTGGAGTTGCCTGGCCCCAGGCAGCCCTTTTTAATCAGTGCAGCTGTAGGCATTCCCTTGTGCAAGCTTCCAGCTTCCTTATCTATGTTTGCAGCTCCATCTTTCAGGCTGCTCTTTGTTAGAAAAGGAATGATTTCTTGGGCTACTTTTTGTTACAAGGGAAGTTCTCCCAAGGACTCTTTTGCCCTCATTATCTGCCTAAGCAATTTCTATCTCCTGTATCAATTTCAAACACAAAGAAGTGCAAAACTTGCCGTTTATCCCCTTACACAAATTCACCAACTGCTTATATTATTACCCTGGTTTCTTTGTTGTTTTCTGTCTATTGTAAGGCTCAGTCTAGCTACGGGTCTTCTCTGGTGTAGTTCTTCAGGGTTCCAACTGAGACCCTGTGGTATTTCCAGAGCCATTTCCTTCCGAGTTCAGAACCCACTTGCTGTCTCCTGAGAATTTTGAGGCTGCTTTCTGACACTTGCTACTTGGCTTCTTAGTGGCCTATCTGAGCGGCTGAACTAGGACATGCCTGAACTGGGAAACAAGTTCTAAGAGTAGGTCTGACTTGGCCTTCTTTTTCCAAAGGATCTTAACCCCTAAAGTCTTATTTGCCTTGGGAACCCCATACTACACACAGATCTCTGCTGGTTTCTCTGCATTTTAGCAGCCATGCTCAATCTTGCCTCTTTATCCTCTTGCTTTGCATTGTAAGTTAGCAAATGACCCAAACAGAAAAGCTGAGGCAGGAAACTGAGCTCAGAAAATGTCCTTTTCTGTAGGCCCTGGCCTCTAGCTCTTGGCTGCTACAGCAGCATTATGATGCCATCAAACTGACATTTTTGTATTTTGTACAGTTTAGATATTTTTCAGTATTAGCACTGGTCTGATACCTGGCTGGGATCCAAATCCCTTACCTTTATATTTCTAACAAATTTGCTTAAAGCTGTTACTTTTTTTAAAAATCACCGATGTAGTCTACTGTTTTCCTGTTATGTAAAGTGAAGATTTATCTTTTACACTTTCCCCCACACAAAAATGTACACACTTCCCCATTCCCAATACTGTGAAAATATATACATAACAATTTTTTGTTAAAATAAATTTCTTTTATTATAAATCTATGAATATATTCTTTTGCTTTATATAATGCACTGTGACTACATTTCTTTTTATAAATCACCGTTTGTTTTTCCGGGACTTAGTAATTATATCCACTTACTTTTATTTCCTCTGGTCACTAGCTGTTTTAGTTCCCTGTGTCTGTTGTAACAGACTATCGCACACTTGGCGGCTTAAGACAGCACAGGTTCATTCTCCTACAGTTCTGGAGTTCAGACTTAGGAAATCAGTTTACCTGAGCTAACGTCAAGATGTTTGCAGGGTTGGTTCCTTCTGGAGGATCCAGGAGACCATCCATTTCCCCAACTTTTCCAGCTGCTGGAGAACACCTGCATTCCTTGTCTCTGACTTCTTGCTTCTTTTGTCCATCTCCTATCTTCTTCTTTGACCTTCTTGCTTTCCTTTCATAAAGACCTTTGTGATTACATTTAGGACTCACCCCAATAATCCAGGATAATCTCCACATCTTGGATCTTGAATTTAGCCCCATCCACCAGTGTCTTTTGCCACATAGTTAATTCACGGATTTCAAGGATCAGAAAATCTCTTGAGGATTGGTTATACAGCCTACCACACTAATTCAACCTCAAAGTATCTCATAAAAATAGGAGTCTCATTTCAGTAGTGACAATCATAACAGGAAGGTTTTCAACTTCATCATTCTTGTACGCATAGTCCGTGATATCCCCTGCTTACCGGCTCCATTCTGGATTGGTTGTTCTCTCACCCAACTTCACTATCACTGGCCTGGTCACACTTTCCATCATTCTGGAAATACCTTTCTCTTCTATTTCCTATACCCTATGACTTCTCTGTCCTAATTAGCTCTCTCAGTTTGGTGGAGCAACTCTTTAAGCAGCTTCCTGAGAAAGAGCTCATAGAAATGAATTTGTTGTGTCCGTATAGATCTGAAAATGTTGCCAGTGTGGTGGTAGAGCTTTCCGGTGGTCTCCCATATTTAATTTTCTTCTTTTGCCTAAGATGTCACTAGGGTTACAAACCCCAGGCCTCTTGTAGTTAGGTGGAGCCTTGCTATCAGTTTTGGATAATCAACTGTGAGTAGAGGTGATGTGCCACTTTGGGCGCATAACATTTAAGAACCAGCACAGTCTGCTGACTTTGTTTCAACCACTGTCAGAGCTATGCTGGAGGCTATAGATTGGGATGGTGGAGCCACAAGACTAAATAGCTCTGCCAAAGACACTGATTCACTGCTAATCAGGAAGCTGCCCTGAAGAGCTGCTGTCTTGCAGTAGATTTTGCATGAGTGAGAAGTATACTTATGTATTTAACATCTGAGATTTTTGAGGGTGTTTGTTATCACAAAATAACCTAGCCTGTCCTGACCAATAAGGTAAGTGTTGAATTTTAGATTGGAAATAATTTTCCCTGATAATTATGAAAGTATTTCTCTATTGTTTTCTGCCTTCCAATGTTCTGCTCGGGAGTCCAAAATCATTCAGATTTCTGATACCATTTTTAAAATTTATTTTTTGTTTTTTCAAAATAATTGTCTTTTTATAATTCGTGTTCAGAAATGTCATAAGAATGTGCTTTGTTGTGGTTCTTTTCTGTGGGCTCTTTTATCCTAGAAATTCATTTTCAGTTCTAACTAATTGTATTATATTTGAAAAGTCCCTCTTTTGTTTTCTTTGCTTTTTTTTCTTTCTGAAACTTCATATAGTTGGGTATTATACCTCCTAGATTAATCCTATATTTTTTCATTTGTACTAGCCAATTTCCCATTTTTTAATTATACTGTTCCGGGATATTTTCTCAACTTGATGTTCCAAATATTTGATTTTTTTAATTTAAAAAATAATTTTAATTTCTGAGAGTTTCCTTCTTGTTTTCTGAATATAGTTTTTATTTATAACAACCTCTTTTTATTTTATGGGTGTAATATGCTATTTTATCTTTTTGAAGATGTTATATAGTTTTATAATCTCATCTGTTCCCCTATACAGTCTCTAATGATTTTTTTGTTTATATGTTGTGTTGGAGAAGCTATTTGCTTTTATATTAAAGCTATTCATCAAATATTGGTTGCCCACTTAGATTTATGAGTAAGGCACTGAAGCTGTAAGAAGTTTCTAGTGTTTGGGCAGGACTTACCCAGTGGCTGGCTTCAGCATAAGTGATGAAACAAGGATCTAGCCACTTTAAAAGATCCCCAGAAATACCTCTAGGTATTTTTACTGGCCAGACTGTTGGTTTATCCAAATATATTTTCCTGCATTAGTTCTATAAGCTGGATATCATTTTTCTCAGACCAAAGTATAGGAAGATTCTAGGGCTATTAGAATTACTTAATTCTTTTTCAGTAAGACATTCAATGTGTGATATGTTGCCAAGTACTGAGTTCCTCTGATTCACCTTTCAGAAAGTAAATATCCAGGCTTTTCCCAGGAAAGAGGAAGAAGTTTGTTCTCTTGCCCAAGGAATGAAGGATACCTGAAGCTCTAACTTCTTAAGCTTTCAACTAATCCTCTTGTTTTTAATTTTATTTGTGCTCTTTGGAGATAGCTGAGGCTTCAGACTTCTGAGCATGTTGGGGTTCTGTTGTGAGAATAAGTATGTGTCTTGGCCTCTCCACACTCATGCCCTCCCCTCTCACTCCCCCCAACTCTATGTTCTTGGCTTTTGCTTTTCTGGGCTTAGCCATCAGTTACTGCTACTTTCTATTTACTTTCCAGCTTCCATAGTTTTGTTGACACCACTCCTCAGTTTGAGTGCCTTCTCCCATTCTCTTTATTTCACTGTAATATTAAACGACTGGAGGAAGGTTGGGAGCAGGGATAAAAAGCATGTGTTTAATCTGACATGCTTCAGCTGATGATACCAGATCCCACCCCAAGTTATTCACTGAACCTTTGAAGAATTTGACCATGATACCTTCTGTCCACCTTTATTCTTTATTTCCTATTCAGAATGAAAACTTTTTTTTTTCACTAGAATAAAACAATAAAGTCTTACCTTTCTTTTACCCTGGGAGATACTTGCCATATAAAAATGTATAGATTTCCAGGACTCTGATTAGACCCTATGCTTTCCCGTAGGATGACCTTGTAGCTAGCAGGTAGACTAATATACAATAATGGGCAGGAATCAGCTTTCTTATATATTTACATATAATATATAATATATAATGAGATGTCTCTTGTTCACCATATTGCTCTAAAAGATAGGCACAATTTCTTTGTAGTTACTTTGCTGTTTTTACAAAAAAATATTCTTCAGTCTCCTACCTCTCATTCCCTATTTATACAGGATAAATCCATAAAGTGTAATGTATCTGCATGATTGAGATTTGATTGCATGGGCATGGATTAGAGGGTGTCTGCGGATGAGGACGAGAACATGCTGAAGGTTTTCCTTTCCTACTCTGGCCTACCTAGTTCCTGTCATTTCTGAGCTTGGATCCTGTAGCATGGCTAGATGAATAGTTCCTACCATTTTCTACCATCTTCATGCTTGCTATTCTGTTGAGAATTCATCCATTTTTAAAAATTATTTTGTGGAAATTTCATTTGTTATCTTGAATCTAGTCCTTCTTCAACTTTGTTTTCAGGAGTAATTCTGAGAAAAGAAAATGTTGATCACTAGGGAATCTCCAACAGGTTTGTGCTAATAAAGAGTAAAACGATTTGTAAGCAAATATGGATTCTTAAGGAGCTTTAAAAATAAAATAAAGTATTGCCTTATAGAGGTGAAACCCTTGTCTTCCCAAGTCTATACAATTCCACACAAAGATCATGTTAATTGTTGATTAAGCAAGTGATCAATTATTTTCTGATAATCCCTTCAGCCTCTCAAACACCAAGGTAACCAACATTTATTATTTTTATACAAATTACTAAAAAGGAGATACCAAATTACTTGTACTGTGAATGATGCAAAGTGACTGCCATTGAATGGAATGGAAACTTATGTCTATGCAGTTGATTAAAGATCTCAAAGTGAATTCCAAGTGTTTTGTTGTCAATCATGTTAAAACTTAGCAAAGAATAAAGAGGTTGGTGTTGCATAGGTTACCATTATATATATATATATATATTTAAAGCATCCATGACACTTTGTAAGTATGTGGCACCTAACTCCAATAACTTGCTTGATGTTCTTAAGGTTCTGAAATATAACACAAAATGAAGACTAACAGAATTATCATTTGTTTCATGGAAAGGTAAACTTTCAGTTTTCCTGTCATGTGGTAATAGTCCTGGTGTATTTCCTTACAGCTATGGACAAATCACCCCAAACTTACATGGCTAATTGTGAATGAGGGAGTTGGAAACCAGATCACCCACTGTCTTTTGATTTCTTTGATTCTTTCCCTTTCTCTCTCTCTCTCTTTCTTTCTCTTTCTCTTTCTTTTTCTTTTTTTCTTTCTCTCTCTTTCCCTCCCTCCCTCCCTCCCTCCCTCCCTCCCTTCCTCCTTCTCTCCCTCCCTCCCTTCCTCCCTCTCTCTCTCTTTCTTTTTTTTTTTTTCTTGAGACATAGTTTCATTCTGTCATCCAGGCTGGAGTGCAGTGGCACAATCTCAGCTCACTGTAACCTCTGCCTCCCAAGTTCAAGCGATTCTCCGGTCTCAGCCTCCTGAGTAGCTGAGTTTACAGGAGTATGCTACCACACCTGGCTAATTTTTGTATTTTTAGTAGAGATGGGGTTTCGCTATGTTGGTCAGGCTGGTCTCAAACTCCTCACCTCAAGTGATCTGCCCGCTTTGGCCTCCCAAAGCGCTGGGATTACAGGTATGAGACACTGTGCCTGACCTTGATTTCAAGAGCTATATTCTTACATAGAATTCTGGTAGAGGAAGAAATTTATGGATACATTATAAAATTTCTGTTTTACCTTTAGTCAGAGTTTCTATTGCCTCATCAAGCAAGAAAGCTTCTAGTATTAAGTTCATATTCATATAAATGTCAAGTAAATTTTTGTCATTGTTAAATTTCTCTCATATCTTAGAATCAACACAGAGTTTTCCATGGGACAGTTCAAAGGCATTGCTTATTAGATATTCCTATTTTGAATAGAGAATTTAAGTACCTAAGTACCTTTGAGATAGAAATAGCACTGGGTGGTCTCAGGACGATGCAAAAATCCAAATAACAGGTAAAACAAGAACAAGGCAAAGAAACCACAGGATAACAGCATACCCCAAATAGGGAGAGAAAATGGCCAAAACCCCGTCAGGGTGACATGTCCATGACTCTTCCCGGCAAACTCAAATAAGGGAGAAAGGACTTGGTAACTGGGAGGGTGTCCATGAAATCTCCTTTTTTACCTCCTAATTAAAGAAACACTGATAAAATTAGAAACCAGAACTCCATAGCGCAGGACTCCTCACAAGCACACTGCGCTTCTCTCTTAAGTGGGTACTTCAGCTTTGTAATAAAAGCTTCTTGCCTTCCCCTTCATTCTGACACTTCATCTTTGGAATGTGTCAAGAACTTGGAAAATGGGGCAGAGGTCTCACCAGCATCTGGAGATCCTCCAGAGCCCTCAGGCAGCACCTTCAAAGGAATTGTTTTTGATGCAGAAACCATAAGGTTGGGCCATTTTTATTGAGTATGACCCAGCTACCTGGCTAAATCAGGCTGTCAGGGATGAGGCAGGAGAAAGAGAGAAAGAGGGAAGGGAAGGGGAACTTTCCCAGCTTCTTGTCCATAGGACCTGTGACTGAGGGGCTTTCATTTGAATGTGGAAAAGTGAAGGGGCAAACTTCCACAGGGCGGATATAAGGGGTGGTGATTGTGAACGTGCTTTGAGACAATCGAGCTTAGAGTTCTGAGATTAACATCCACAAGGAAACAGTGATTTAAGAGGAAAACGAAAATGTTTCAGTTTGTATTCATAACACAGTTTAGTCATTTATTGTCAGAGCTAGAATTTCTTCATTTGGGAAACAGAAAATAACACCTAATTCAGTTTAGGATGGAGTTTAAATTAGCAGTAAGAAAGCCATAGGCAGTGTGTGGCCCAAAAATGCTGTTCCCATCTACTTGTGGCTACCCCGTTGGGCGTACTGGTGATCTGGTTATGAGCTCAGACCTTGAAGTAACTTGCTATGTGGCTTTGGGCCAGGGAGTTAACCACTGTGGGCCCACAGTTTCCTATTCTATAAAAAAAGCACGTGCTAATCATATCTACCTGAAAAAGTTATTTTGAGAGTTGAGAGAAATGCATATTAAAAGTCTAGCAAAGAGCTTGAGGGAATGCATGCTTCCTAAGTATATTAGCTGTTATAAGGTGTTTAGCTATATTTGCTTTAAAAAAAAGTTGTATTGCCATGTATACAGGGAGATAACTGTGTGGATATTGCAATATTAGGTGAACATTATTGACATGAGGAAGTTAAGGGATTATTGACACCATGTACCAATCTAAGTAATAATATGGATATTGGTTTATACCTTTTAGTTCTTAGTAGGTGCTATACCTTGTATTCCTTTAATCTCTATTATGACTCTATGAGGTAGATATTGTTGTTATCCCCATTTTATAAGTTAGTAAACTGGGCTGTGACCTTAAGTAGCTTTTCCAAGCTACCCAGAAACAACTAGTAGGTAGTGGAGCCAGGGTTCAAACAGTAATATTATGTCCCAGAATCTGCATGTTCAAATGCTATGCTATATGGCCTCTCAAAAGTATTTCAATTCCAAGGGTCTGGAACAGATCCTACCAGTGTACTGAAAAGTATACAGGATGATGTTATGAATATGGAAAATCACCAAAATAGTCTAGGGAGAAAGTCAAGGCAGACAAGGTCACAATGTAGTGATGAACAAACAAAGATATTAACAGATTGAAATCCTATTTGAGGTAAAATTATTATGAGTTGAGGAATAATTGCAGTTTCTTTTTATTTGGGCTTACTGAGGTGTAATTTTCATACAATAAACTTTGCCCTTTGTAAGTGCCTATGTGTTTTGGCAAACCCACACTGCAATCAAAATAAAACTAGAGCCTCTGGTCACTCCAAAGTCTATCCTCACACTCCTCTGCAGTTCACACTCACAGACATTGGGCTTTAGCCCCGACCACTGATCTGATTTCTGGCTTCATAGGTTTCACTTTTTCAGAATCTCATTTAAGTTAAATCATACAATATGTAGCCTTTGTGACTGAATTTTTTTCACTAAGCATAATGTATTTGAGATCTATTCGTGTTGTTGCACGTATCAGGAGTTTACTCCTTTTTTATTGCTGCGTAGCATATCATTGATTGATTGACATCCCCCACATTTTTGCTGTTATAAATAAAGTTTCCGTAACCATTTGAGGGGAGTTCTTTGTGTGAAAATATATTTTCATTATTCTTGGGTAAATATCTAGTACAGTTGCTTTACAAGAAACTGCCACTTAGAAACTATTGTCTAAAGTTGCTGTAGTATTTTGCATTCTCAACATCAAAGCATAAGATTCCAGTTGATCTGTCTCCTCACCAGCACATGATACTGTCGGTTTTCTTAATTTTAATCATTAAAATAAGTGTGCAGTGCTATATCATTGTGGTTTTTATTGCGATTCTCTAATGACTAATACAGTTGAACATCTTTTCATGTATTTAACTGCCATATTTTTGCTGATGAAGTATCTGCTAAGTTCTTTTGCCAACTTTTTTTTTTTAATTCTTTTCTTACGATTGAGTTTTAAGAATTCTTTACATATTCTGAATATGAGTCTTCTATTGGATATTTATTATGTTTTTCAGTCTATTAATTGTCTTCTAATTTGCCTAACAGTGTCTACCAAGAAGAATATTTTTAGTTTTAGTTTGTTCTTTGTATATTCTAAAATGAATTTTGCTTAACACAGTATTGGAAAGATATCTCTGTCATATCTTCCTGTAGAACTTTTATAGTTTTAGCACTTGCATTTTGGTGTAAGAATTTTGATAAACAATTTTGAGTTGAATATGGTGTAATATAGGTGCTGAGGATCATTTTTATTTCCATACGGTAACCAATTGTTCCAGCACTGCTTGTTAAAAAAGGCTATCTTCATATATCAAATTAACATGGTACTTCTGTTGAAAATTAGGTGACATAATATATGGATCTAACTCTGGGCTCTCTATTCTGTTCCATTGATCTGTGTGTTTACTGCTTTTTATATGAAAATGTATTTATTATAGCTTCATAGTTAGTCTTGAAGTCAGGCAGTTTGTCTCCAATTTTGTCTTGCTTTTCAAAATAATTTTGGCAATTCTATATTCTTTTCCTTTTCACAAAGGGTTGAATTGTGTCTCACAAAAAAACATGATCAAGTTCTAAACTCCAGGGCCTCCGAGTGTGAGCTTGTTTAGAAAAATGGTTTTGGCTGATGTAACCAAGGTAAAGATCTTGAGATAAGATCATCTGGATTAGGGTGAGCCCTAAATCCAATGACAAGTGTCCTTCTGTATTAGTCTATTTTCAGGCTGCTATGAAGAACTGCCCAAGACTGAGTAATCTATAAAGTAAAGAGGTTTAATTGACTCACAGTTCTGCAGGGTCATGAAGCAGCAAGAAACTTACAATCATGACAGAAAGGGAAACAAACTCATTCTTCTTCACATGGTGGCAGGAAGGAGAAATGCTGAGCAAAGAAGGAAAAGCCCCTTATAAAACCATCAGATCTTATAACAACTCACTCATTATCATAAGAACAGCGTAGGGATAACTGCCCCGTGATTCAATTACCTCCCACCAGTTCCTTCCCACGACACGTGGGGATTATGGGAACTACAATTCAAGATGAGATTTGGGTGAGGACACAGCCAAACCACATCACTTTTTAAGAGAAAAGAAGACACACAGAGACACAGAGAAAGCCTGTGAAGATAGACGCAGACATTTGAGTGATGTGACTAAACCAAGGAATGGCAGGGATTATTGGCACTCACTAGACAAGATTCTCTTCCAAAGCCTCCAGAAGAAACCAACTCTTCCAATACCTTGATTTCACAATTCTGGCTTTCACAATTGTGAGAGAATAATATTCTGTGCTTTGAAGTGACACATAGAAGACTAATCAACTTTCTATATAAATTTTAGAATCAATTTATTAATTTCTATTTTTAAAAAGCCTTCTGGGTTTTTCTTTAATGTGATAGCAATGCATCCATAGAATAATATTGAAAAGTTGACATCTTAAAAAATTGAGACTTTCAATTCATAAAAAATGATGTGTTTCTACATCTACTTAGAGCTTTCTTTTAGCTATGTTTTGCATTTTTCAGTGTACGATCTCACATTTTGTTGAAGTTATCACTAAGTATTTTATGTTTTGTGATGTTTTATGAACGTTTAAAATTTTCTGCTCGATGAATTATTGCTAGTATAAAGAAATGTAATTGATTTTTGCTCATTGACTTTCCTGCAACCATGCTAAAGTAACTCATTACGCTAGATTGTTTGGAATTTTGTACAAAGGCAATTATGTCAGTTATGAATTAAAATGGTGTTATTTCCCAACCTAAATGATTTCTATTGTTATGGATTTTTGCCTTACAGCATTGACTTGGGTCTCTAGGATGGTATTGATTGAGTAGAGAGATGGAAGGAGCATCCTTAACTTGACCCTAGTCTTATGAATAAAGTATTCATCTTTTTATATTAGTGATAGGTTTTGCATTATCAACTCAAAAAACCTCTAAGCTATTCATATTTCTTGAGAGTTTTATCATGAATATTTGTTAAATTTTGCCAAATAATTTTTAAAAATTGATTCTGTTGATCACATAATTTGGTTTAGCTTTTCGTCTTACCAATGTGATAAATCATATTGATTGAATCAACCTTGTATTTTGTATCCTAGGACAAATCTTGCTTGGTCAGTATATGTTTTTCTTGTCACAAATTGCTAGATTTGATTTGCTGGCAATCAGGCTTTATAAAATGAATTGAGATATATTCCTTCCACTTCTATTGTCAGGAAATATTTGTGTAGGATTAGTATTGCTTCTTAGTTAAATATTTGGTAAAATTCACCAGTGAAGCTATGTGGACCAGAATTTTTTATCAAAAAGTTTTTAAGCACAAAGTCATTTATTTAATAGTTTTAAAATATAATAAATTTCAGGAAACTTATGCATTCATATAAATTCTTGAATTTATTGGCAAAGGATAAAAGCTTGCTTCATTATTGTTCTTTTAATGTCTGTGTGAACTCTAGTCATGCTCCGTTTTTGGTTCTTGTTACTGATAACTTGTGCTTCTCACTTTTCATTTTTTGATTAATATGTCTGAAATGTTACCTTTATCATTCTAAAGAATACAAAAACATATAGTTCCTACATTTTAGCTGTTATTATATGCCATTCATATTGGCATTAAGGACAAATATACATAATGACAATTTTGTGTTCTATCAAGATTAGTATCATAGAGATTTTGGTTTTATTTGTTTTGTTTTTAATTACACGTTGATTTCCTTTCCTTTTCTTTCTTCTTCTTTTTTTTTTTTCTTTTTTTTTTTTTTTTGACAGAGTTTTGCTCTTGTCTCCCAGGCTGGAGTGCGATGGCTCAATCTTGGCTCACTGCAACCTCTACTTCCCAGGTTCAAGCAATTCTCCTGCCTCAGACTCCTGAGTAGCTGGGATTACAGGTGTGTGCCACCATACCTGGCTAATTTTTGTATTTTTAGTAGAGCTGGGGTTTCACCATGTTGGCCAGGCTGGTCACGAATTCCTGACCTCAAGTGATCGGCCTGCCTCGTCCTCAAAAATGCTGGGATTATAGGCGTGAACCACCACGCTCAGCCAATTATGTTGATTTCTACCCTTGTTTTTATTATTTCTTTCTTCTTTCTTTGGTTTTAATTTTCTCTTCATATCTAGTTTATTAAGGTGGAAGTTGAAATAGTTGATTTGAGCACTTTTTTCTTTTATAGCTTAAGCATTTCATGCATAAATTTCCTAATAAACACTATTTTAACATGTCAAATATTTAATTTTGTAGCTTTCTTTTTAATTAGAAATATTTTCTAATTTTTCCTGTGATGCCATCTTTGGCCCATGAGTTATTTAGAAGTGTGTTTGTAGTAGTTTGAATGATGCCCACCCAAATATTTCAGGTCTTAGTCCCTGGAACCCGTAAATGTTACATTATAAAGAAAAAGGTCTCTGCAGATGTGATGATGTTAAGGATTTTGACATTAGGCGATTATCCTGGATATTTTTCTGGAATGCCCTAAATCTAATTCCAGGTGCCTATAAGAGAGAGGCAAAGGGAGATTTGATAAGCACAGAGAAAGGGGAGAAAGAAGTCGTAGATGCAGAAATTGGTGTGATGCAGCCACAAGTTAGGGCAGGCATAAGAAACTGGAAGAGGCAAGAAACAAGTTCTTCCCTAGAGTCTCCAGAAGGAATGTGGCTCTTCTGACACCTAGATTTGGTCCCCTGATACTGATTTTAGAGTTCTGGCCTCCAAAGTGTGAAAGAATAAATTTCTGTTGTCTTAAGCCACTAAATTTGAGGGAATGTGTTACAGCAGCCTCAGGAAACAAATACAGTATTGCACTAATTTCCACAATTGAGGATTTTTAAAAGATATCTTTCCATTATTGATTTATTGTTTAATAGCTTTGTGATCAGAGAATATACATTGCATGATTTCAAACCTTTTAAAGTATTTCTTATGGCCTCAAATATGATCTATCTTCACATGTATGTCCTATAATCTTGAAAATAATGTACATTTTGTTTTTGAGTGATGTGTTTTATAAATATCAATTAGGTTGAACTGATTGATTAAATATGATTAATTTTTTGTAACTTCTATTTTGCCATGTATCCATTAGAGATAGTGGAGAACTGGGGCTCTGATTTGCAATGTGTGTGGAGAAGTGCAAAATAAGTGTCTTCTCCATGATATGACTATAATTACCTTGAAAGAGCACACCATTGGCATTGCATCCAACTGGTCTGATGCCAGGATGAATGGTACAAATGGCAGTACTCCTGGGATTCAGACTTGTTTAGAAAGTTGCTCTGATTTATTTAAAGCCATAGACTAGGAATTAATCTAAGAACTAAGAATGGTTCTCTTATTCAGTGTTGCATTTAACTAAAAATATTTATTAACTCTGTGTAAGGCAGCAAGATTATAATAATTTTAACCAATTGTATAGCTACACATTTGAATTTTTTCAATCTTCATTATATATAAAATGTTTAAGAAAAAAATGAGATTTCTAATATATAAGGGAATGAAATCAACTAAAATTACTGAGAATTTAGATTTTACAAGTATTGGTCTTACATATTTTTATTTTTCTATTTTAGACAATGTTATGCAAATATTATACTATTGTGTGTAATTTGTTGTCATTTGCCATCAATATTTAATAATATTTGTTACAAGTTCATATTTGTGGTGAAACATCCATAGGTTGCTATGTTAAGAGTAAATCACATTACTCACGTAGACATTTTTTCTGAATAAATAACACTTAGACTTTTTTTTCATTTTATTTCCATTCTTTCAAAAATTAGTTGAGCATCTTGAGACATTTAAACTGTGTAAGAGTTAGGGAAAACTGAGATTTTTCATTTCCCAGAGTACGGGGAAAGGTCATATGAATAGAATATTTCCACAATGTATGATGATGATAATTTGATTACATAAGTATCACAAAGCTAATTAAATTATTTTGAAAGTAAATACACAACTGGGTGTATTCAGTACTCCAAAAATACATTTATTTGTGAGCATATTTTTCTTGCAGTTTAAATAGATTAACATAAACATCAGGGTAAGGAAACTGTTTTTAATTATAAAATATTTCAAATATACAAATACAAATAGCAATTTAATGAATAACTGTATGTTCATGATCCAGATTTAATAAATGCCATTAAAAAATTACTTCAGAATTTAAAAAATAGTAAAACACTAATAGACGGGAACTTAAGCTGTGACTCTTTTTACCCTATTTCCATTTCTCCTTTTCTAGAGTTTATCATTCTTCTAAACTTGGATATGCTTTTTGTTTTTTAAGTTCTGGGGTACATGTGCAGGATGTGCAGGTTTGTTACATAGGTAAACGTGTGCCATGGTGATTTGCTGCACCTATCAACCCATCACCTAGGCATTAAGCCCAGCATGCATTAGTATTTATTCCAATGCTCTCCCTCACTCTGCCCCTTGACAGGCCCTTATGTGTGTTGTTTCCCTTCCTGTGTCCATGTGTTCACATTGTTCAGCTCTTATTTATAAGTGAGAACATGTGGTGTTTGTTTTTCTGTTTCTGTGTAAGTTTACTTAGGATAATGGCTTCCAGCTCCTTCCATAGCCCTGTAAAAGACATGATCTCATTCCTTTTTATGGGTGCATAGTATTTCATGATGTATATATACCATATTTGCTTTATACAGTCTATCATTGATGGACATTTGAGTTGATTACATGTCTTTGTGATTGTGTATAGTGCTGCAATGAATGTGCATGTATCTTTATAATAGAATGATTTATATTCCTTTGAGTATACACCCAGTAATGGGATTGCTGGGTCAAATGGTATTTCTGGTTCTAGGTCTTTGAGGAATCACCACACTCTCTTACACAATGGTTGAACTAATTTACATTCCCACCAACAGTGTAAAAGTGTTTCTATTTCTCTGTAGCTTTGCCAGTATCTGCTTTTTCTTGGCTTTTTAATAATCTCCATACTGACTGGCATGAGATGCTGTCTCATTGTGGTTGCATTTCTCCAATAATAAGTGATGTTGAGCTTTTTTTCATATGTCTGTTGTCCACATCGATGTTTTCTTTTGAGAAGTGTCTGTTTATGACCTTTGCCCACTTTTTGATGGGGTGGTTTTTTTCTTGTAAATTTGTTTAAGTTCTTTGTAGATTCTGCATATTAGACCTTTCAGATTGATAGATTACAAAAATTTTCTTCCATTCTGTAGATTGTTTGTCCACTCTGATGATAGTTTCTTTTGCTGCGCAGAAGCCCTTTAGTTTCATGAGATCCCATTTGTTAATTTTTGCTTTTGTTGCAATTGCTTTTGACCTTTTTATTATGAAATCTTCACTTGTGCCTATGTTCTGAATTGTATTGTCTAGACTTTCTTCTAGGGTTTTTATAGTTTTCCATTTTACTTTTAAGTCTTTAATTCATCTCGAGTTAATTTTTGTATAAGGTATAAAGAAGGGGTCCAGTTTCAATTTTCTACGTATGGCTAGCCCATGTCTCCTAGCACCATTTATTAAATAGGGAATCCTTTCCCCATTGCTTGCTTTAGTTAGGTTTGCCAAAGATCAGATGATTGTATATGTGCGGTCTTATTTCTGAGTTCTCTATTCTGTTCCATTGGTCTGTGTATCTGTAAAGTACCATGCTTTTTTGGTTACTGTATTCTTGTAGTATAGTTTGAAGTTAGGTAGCATGATGCCTCCAGCCTTGTTCTTTTTGCTTAGGATTGTCTTGGCTATACAAGCTCTTTTTTGGCTCCATATGAATTTTAAAGTCGTCTTTTTCTAATTCTGTAAAGAATGTTAATGGTAGTTTGATTGCAATAGCATTGAATCTATAAATTACTTTGGGCAGTATGGCCATTTCCACAATATTAATTCTTCCTATCCATGAGCATGGAATGTTTTTCCATTTGCTTGTGTCCTCTCTGATTTCCTTGAGAAGTGGTTTGTAGTTCTCCTTGAAGAGATTCCTTACTTTCCTTGTTAGCTGTATTCCTATTTATTTCCCTTGTTAGCTGTATTCCTATTTATTCTCTTTGTAGCAATTGTGAATGGGAGTTCATTCATGATTTGGCTGTCTAGTTGTCTGTTTTTGGTGTATAGGAATGCTTGTAATTTTTGCATATTGATTTTATTTGCTGAGACTGCTGAAGTTCCTTATCGGCTTAAGAAACTTTGGGTCTGAGATGATGGGGTTTTCTAGGTATAGAATCATGTCATCTGCAAAGACAATTTGAGTTTCTCCCTTCCTATTTCAATACCCTGTATTTCTTTCTCTTGCCTGATTGCCCTGGCCAGAACTTCCAAGACTATGTTGAATGATAGTGGTGAGACAGGGCAACTTGGATACGCTTTTGATAATTTCTATATAGATGTTCATAAATAATATGTAACATTATTTTTTGTATTTTTGAATTTACATAAATATTTTAACTTGTGTGTATTATTTAGGTACTTGTTTTGTTTTTCAGAATTTATATTTTAAATATTTATATTGATATATGTGGTACTAGCTTATATATATTTATTGCTGTAAAAAAATCATTGTGTAATTCCACCACAGTGTATTCATTTTTCTACTAGATATGTATTGTATTAATATATGCATATATATTTGCTTATATATTTTTTTGCTGTGATAACCCAGGCTTAATAAAAAATATGTATACACACATACACACACACACATGTGTATATATATATATTGCTGCGATAACCAATGCTTAATAAATATCCCAGGCATAGCCTTTTGTATAATTGTCTAAAGATTTCTCTGCAGTGCATTTCTAGAAATAGAACTGCTGGCTCATTTGTTATATTCATCACAACTTTGTTATAGCTACTACTATATGACCAACTATTATTATTATATTACATGGCCATTATAGCCATATAGATATTATTGTCAATAGCCATTACAAAGTGTTTGTGTAAGTTTATCCTCCTTATAGTAGTATATGGAAAGTCTCATTTCTTCACATTCATGTCAACACTTGGTATTATAAACTTTTAATATTTATGAACATGATAAATGTAAAGTAATAATATTTTACTGTTTTAATTTGGATTTCTCTGATTACTAGTAGATTAATCATCTTATGTGAATTGCCTGTTATATTTATCATTTTTTCATGTTTTTCTTGTTGATTTATAAGTCATACAATATTTTTATTAGATATAATAATCTTTTGACAATTCCATGGTTTTAAAATATCCCTTTTCATTCAGTGTCTTACCATTGAACTGTGTTTATCAATCTGTTTTCATTTAATTCCAATGTAGTGAAAAATTGTCACTTGTGCATTTTATATCTTTTTTAACAAGCCTCTCCTCCTTTTTTACCCTGAGGTTCTAAGTTATTAAATTTTGCTTTTTCGATTTGAATTATTGAACTTTCTGGAATTTATACTTCTTTATTTTAGATTTTGAGTCCCATTTTCTCCCATAAATGTAAGCACTTGTTCCAGGCATTTTGAAGCAGTTTGTACTTTCTCTTGCTTCGTTGTGATAGCATTAGAAAATTCTGTTATTTGCATGGATCTCTGTCTGGTCTCTTTTTTCTGCTCTCTTTTCTATGCATCAGTACCACATAGGGTTATTTTCTGAAATTGCTGTATCTTAATAACAACTTGATTTGTATGTTCTTTATTTTTCTTATTCAAACTATTTGTGGCTATTCTTGGTCTTCAAATTCTATAAAAAATTTCAGGATCAGTTTTCAAATTTCATGAGTAACCTTTTTGGCATGTTTATTAGAAATATATTAATATCTGGAGAATTAGTAAATATATTTATAAGTTTAGGTGTTTTATTCATCTTTATTTCTGTTAGATAGCACCCTTCAGAAGAGTACTGTAATTTTCACATATAAATCTTTTCTAACATAAGTTTCTTTTCTTTATTTTTTTTTCTTTTTTTTGCTAGAATGTTCCTTTTTGCCAATTTGTCTCCTTCAACTGGTTATCACTGGGATAAAGGAATGCTATTGATTTTTGTGTTCTGGTCTTGAATCCACCCTTGCTCAATTTTCTTATTAGTTTGAATAATTTATCCCTATATTTTCTTGAGTTTTCTGTGTAGATAATAAATAATGACAAATTTATTTTTAATCTCTCATTAAATTTAATATCTTGTGGCATTAACTATTTGTTTCACTAAAGCATGTACTAGCAGTAGTATCTGGCTTTATTGAGAATGTCTTATAACTGGCTTTGTGAGTAGTCACTAATTGCTGAAAATATACATAAACTGGTTTTATTTTTTTCAAGTATGCCTATTACATGTCTACTGTATGTCCACTATTTGTGCCCATTGAATTCCCCTTCTTCTAGATAAGACTATCAATGTGTCTTTCCTACTGTGTAATTTTCTGGTCACTTTTGGATATCAAAATAATTTTACTTCTTTTCTTTTAGACCAGCCTTATTTATTTTATTTTAAAACTTTGATCTGATTCTATCAAAACATTCTTTTTCTTTCCTTTCTTCCTCCTCCAGTACAAGCTAAACTTTTTTTTTTTTTCTTTGGCAGAGTCTCCCTCTGTCACCCAGGCTGGAGTGCAGTGATGTGATCTCCACTCACTGCAACTTCCACCTCCCAGGTTGAAGCAATTCTTGTGCCTCAGCCTCCTGAGTAGCTGGGACTACAGGCATGCACCACCATGCTGGGATAATTTTTGTATTTTTGGTAGAGATGGGGTTTTACCATGTTGGCCAGGCTGGTCTCAAACTCCTGACCTTAAGTGATCCACCTAACTTGGCCTCCCAAAGTGCTGGGATTACAGGGGTGAGCCACCAAGCCCAGTCCAAACTAAACTTTTTGACATTAATGCAGGAGTTTAACTTTCTTTATGTCCTGGGCCCCTTTGGAAATCTGACACCTATGGACTCTCAGAACAATGTTTTCAGATGCATGCAATAAAATACATAGAATTTATTTGAAATAGTCTCCATATATATACACATATATGTATACACACACACATATATATACACACATATATACACACACATACACACACACACACACATATATATATATATATATAGAGAGAGAGAGAGAGAGGGAGAGAGATGTATATTTCTCTATGTATCTATTTATCTTCCTTCCTTCCTTCTACATACAGGTGTGTACCACCATGCCCAGCTAATATTTTCATTTTCTTGTAGAGATGGGGGTCTTGCTATGTTGCCAAGGCTGGTCTTGAGCTCCTGGCCTCAAGTGATGTCCTCTCTTGGCCCCTCAATACACTAGAATTACTGGTATGAACCACCATACCTACCCAAAATTTTTAGGAAAGGAAAAGATTGTTAGAAAAATGTCTTCATATAGTCAAGATACAAAATCAGTGTTCAAGAAAATACAAAACATCCGTTCTTTTGGAACTTCTGAAAAAAAGCATGCTGGCAGGTAAAAGCTTCTAGAAGGTTAAAAAAATAATTATAGTAGGTAAAAGCTTCAAGATCGATGAGCAGATCCAGATTTTAGAATTAGGATTTCTTGCTGTATGCTAAGCCTCTACATTTATTCTTACACTAGGTGTTTTTAGGACTACAAGGCACATTGTTTTGCCTGAGTTTACCGACCAATTCAGGTGACTGGTTGTCTGATTTTCCCACTAAGCTAAATCAATACAGTGTGTAAACATTGTGACCTTTTCTGTGGAAAACTTAAGGTTCTTTGTGGAAACCAATTTTAAATTTTCTGTACACAACTTATTGGCACTGCAGATAGACTCTTTTGAAATTAAATTTTTAAAGAAAGATTCATGGCAGTGTATATCCCCCCGTCTTTTCCACAAATGTAAACAACAATTGCCATGTGTCAGATTCTTAGCCATTTGTAGGAGTTTAGGTGCCTCAGAATCAATCCTTGAGAAAACATTTTACGTCAAGTACTTTTTGGGAGATCATCTCAAGACTGGCGTAGGGACCCAAGGAAGTGAGCCAAGGATATGACGGCAGCCAATGCAGGGTACATTATCAAGCTAAGTACCGCTGTTGGTGATCAGAGCTGAATTCTGTTGGAGAACTCTGGGTGTCAGTGTCTAGCATGTGCCTCAGGCTGTTTCCCCACCCACAAGGTGGGGAGCTGGAATGTTTACACACCACTCCCATCACGTATTGCTGGAGTTTGCTCCTGGGTGGCAAGGGAGGCTGGTATTTCCTAGCACTTACATCCTACTGTGGAAGGAGAAAAAGACCACTCCACTTTGAGGGAAGACTCACAGTTGAAAGAAATTTATGTAAGGCTCAAGTGGGTATAGACAGGCATCAATTGCATTTATTACAAAACACTTTGGGTGATTGGTGCATGGACATATTAACTAAGTATATTAGATGCATCCAGCAAAATGTGAATATAAATGTAAATTTAATGTTTCTATTTAGCAGGGTGGATTTTCAAGAGAATAAAGATAGTGAAAAAAACTATACAGCCGTAGACATGGCACACAATGCGGAAGCCAGATAACATTTTGTTAATATGATGGATAAACCCTAGTTAAACAATATTAGTTAATAATTAGATAATTTAAAAATTCATAATTAATAGCCCAAAAGCCACCTGAGCTAATACTATCTGTTGGAATGCAGAATTATAAAAATTTATTTTAGAGGCTCAGAAAAGAGAAAATCAGTGTTTTAAAATGAGTCACTTTAATTATCAAGTATAGAAAGGAAGAAGAATTTGTAATAGCAAGAGGGCAAATAAAGTGTACAAAATTCTGCCAACTGAAGTTATCTCATTCACTGAGGGTCAAATGGGAGTAAGTGGTGAGAAATGCTTGGGAATTTACAATGTCAAGATGGGGCTGTCAGAAGTGTCAGCTGACTTGGTATCCTGCTAACTCATTTTATTAAGTTCATAGTCTTACGTATTACAGACTGTGAAAATACCTGACTTTTCATCAATCACTGACAGTGGAGGAAAAGGCTGGAAAATTCTAACAGTGTGTCAAAAACTTTGTTTGCCAATTTAACTAAAACAAGTTAACTGACGTTACTGTCAGTGCGCTTATGAGGGCCACAGTTATTGAGTTAGGGGGTTCCTAATTAATAGTACTAACTTTATTTTTGGTTGAAAAAAGAGGTACATCCTAATACAACTTCATAGTGTTTGGGTCACAGACCTTAAAGCCAAGAACATTATTCTTGGACCCTATGAGTGGTGGAGAAAATGGATTCACTCTGATTTTAGATAATTTTATTCTAAATAAAGCTAAAATAAAAACTCATGTCTGGCAATAAGTAAAAAATTAATTAAAAATAATCTGTGGAGTTGAAAATTAAACAAACTCAACTCCAGACCAAATATATAAATTAGTAACACAGTTGAAATATAACTTGTGAATGGTGTTCTCTGGGCTGTTGGAGTACCCATATCTGAAAACGGAGACATTTGTTGTTTTCAAGCAAAATGTCATTATTTTACAGGAATCATAATTTTGCCTCAAGTGGGTAGATCACTTGAGGTCAGGAGTTTAAGACGAGCCTGACCAACATGGCAAACCCCGTCTCTACTAAAAATACAAAAAAGAAGTAGCCAGGTGTGGTGGTGTGCACCTGTAATTGCAGCTACTAGGGAGGCTGAGGCAGGAGAATCACGTGAACCCAGGAGGCGGAGGTTGCAGTGAGCTGAAATCACACCACTGCACTCCAGCTTAGGTGACAGAGCAAGACTCCGTCTTAAAGAAAAAAAGAACTATATCAAAACCCTTGTGACTCATGGTTTTCTCTTGTAGTTTTTAGGATTTTTATTCATTCACTGCTTTTAAAATTTAACCTATTAATAAGTTTAGGGTAGGAAAGGAGAAATACAATTCCCTTCCCTGATTGTTGGCCAGGGATTTCCCCTATGTGATATGCAGTTATGATACTGTAGTCCTTTCCATGATGCATGTTCACACTTCCATTTTCCCTATCCTCCAATTTGCAGAAAAGCAACTTACAGAAACATTTTACATGAATCACCTTAGGCATGTTGCATAAGCCATTTGAAATAATTTACATGAAATATGGGTGATATACATGAGAAAAACTGAATAATCTTATTTTCAAAAATCCCACATTGGTTTTGAGGAAAGCAACCAACACAGCAGATGTTTTGAAAATAATGAAAAAATGTGAAAACAAGAGGAGTGTGTTTTAAAATGGTGTAGCATGCAAATGATGTGACAAATTTACTTGAACCCAGCTGTAGACAGAGGACAACGATACAATGAAATGGACTGAAAATAAGAAAACTACAAAAAATAAAGATTGAATTCTAAAATAGTATCTTTTTCTTAAAAATCAAGATTGGGAAATCATTCTGAATAAAAGTAGGACAAAGGACCTGAACTGACACTTCTCAATAGAAGACATGGGAGTGGCCAACAAACCTGTGAAAGAATGCTCATCATCAGTAATCATTGGAGAAATGTAAGTCGCAATGAGATACCATCTCACCCCAGTCAGAATGGCTATTATTCAAAAGTCAAAAAACAATAGATATTGACGATGCTGTGGAGAAAAGGGAACACTCACACACTGTGGGAATGTAAATTAGTTTAGTCACCGTGGAAAGCGTTTTGAGATTTCTCAAAGAAATTAAAACAGTTGCCAAGACTCAGCTATTCCATTATACCCAAAGGAAAATAAATCATTCTGTGAAAAAGACACATGAACTTGTATGCTCATTGCTGCACTATTCATAATAGCAAAGACATGGAATCAATTCAGGTGCCCATCAGCAGTAGATGGGATAAAGACTACATGGTAATATAGCCCATGGAATACTATGTAGCCATGAAAAAGAATGAAAAATGACCAAAAAAAACAGGAATAGACATTTATCAAAAAAAAAAAAGACATGAATGGGTGCTCAATATAACTAATTATCAGGGAAATGCAAATAAAACTATATTGAGACATTATCTCACACCTGAAAAAATGGCTATTATAAAAAAGAGATAACAAATACTGGTCAGGGTATGGAGTAAAGAGAATCTGCACAATGTTGGTGGGAATGTAAATTATTGCAACCACAATGGAAAACAGTAAGATATTCCTCAAAAAATGAAAAATAGAACTATGACTGTAAATTATTGCGACCACTATGGTAAACAGTATAGCTACTACTCAAAAAATAAAAAATAGAACTCTGACCCAGCAATTTTACTTCTGGGTATGTATCCAAAGGAAATGAAATCCGTACCTCAAAGAGATATCTGCACCTCCACATTCAGCAGCATTATTCACAATAGCCAAGGTATGGAATCAACCTAAGTGTCCATCAGTTGATGAATAAATAAAAATTTGGTGTATATATGTACAATGGGATATTTGCCATTAAAAAAAGGAGATCCCACCATTTCAGATGACATCGGTGAACCTGCAGGACATTAGACTAAGTGACATAAGCCAGATATAGAAAGACAAGTACTGTATAATCTAACATATATGTGGAATCTAAAAAAGTCAAACTCAGTAGCAGAGAGTAGAATGGTGGATTCCAGGGGCTGGACCAGTTGTGGTGAGAGGGGGATGGGAGATGTTGGTCAAGGAGAAAAACTTTCAGTTATAAGATGACTAAGTTTTGGAAATCTAATGTATAGCATGGTGACTATAGTTAATAGTTAATGCTATATATGTAGTTACTAACACTACATTTCCTTGAAATTTGATGAGAGCAGATTTTACATATCCTTACCACTCCCACTTCTGCCAAATGGTAACTATGAGTAGTGATCAATATGTCAATTAATTTCATTGTGGTAATTTATAAAATGTGTTTATGGGTATGTATGTATATAATCATGTATGCATTGAATATACATGATTTTACGTGTCAGTTTAATATATATTTTCTTAAAGGGAAATGACATACATGCAAAATCTCTCAAATCTCTAAGCCTCTCAAAGATTACTTAATGGTCTTTTCTTATTATTGCCATTAACATAAATTCAACTCAAACCAGCTTAAGAAAACAAAAAAGAGATTTTTAGAGTCATAATTAGAATATTCTTTGTAATCTAAGTTCCAGGATGCATTCCAGGAATAGATCAAAAAGGAACTAGAGCAATGTGTGGGACCAGGGATGGCTATGGCTTTTCATATCTTTTGTCTTAATGTCTCTCTATGTAGCAGCATATATCAGCTTTAATGTACATACACACAGTTGACCCTTGAACAACTCTGGGGTTAGGGGCACTGAACTTTCATGCAGTCAAAAATCTGCATATTAATTTAACTCCCCAGACATAACTACTGAAAGCCTTGCTGATATCAAAAACAGTTAGCACATATTTTGTGTGCTATATGTGTAACATATCTGTAGAATAAAGTAAGCAAGGGAAAATAAAATGTCATTAAGAAAATGGTTAAGGAAGAGAAAATATATTTACTCTTTATTGAGTGGTAGTGGATGATCATAAAGGTCTTCATCTTCATCAGCATCTTCATGTTGAGTAGATTGAGGAGGAAAAGAAGAGCAAGTGGAGGGGCTGATCTGGCTATCCCAGCAGTAGCAGAGGTGGAAAAGGTGGAGGAGGAGGAAGGGAAGTCAGGAGAGGCAGGCACACTCAGTGTAACTTTTGTTGAAAAAACTCCACATATAAGTGGACCCATGTGGTTCAAACCCATGCTGTTCAAGGATCAATTGTATATACGTGTATTCTTCATTCATTTCATATACAATGAATAAAAGTGATATGCTGATACACACAACACATACATCTTTTTTATTGTACTTTAAGTTCTGGGATACATGTGCAGATCATGCAGGTTTGTTAAATAGGTATACACATGCCATGGTGGTTTACTGCATCCATCACCCTGTCATCTATATTAGGTATTTCTCCTAATGTTATCCCTCCCCAATCTCCCCACGCCCATTATACCCCCAAACCCCTCGACAGCCCCCTGTGTGTGATGTTCCACTCCCTGTGTCCATGTGTTCTCATTGTTCAACACCCACTTATGAGTGAGAACATGTGGTGTTTGGTTTTCTGTTCTTGTGTCAGTTTGCTGACACTGATGGTTTCCAGCTTCCTCCATGTTGCTGCAAAGGACATTAACTCAACCTTTTTTATGGCTGCATAGTATTCCATGTTGTATATGTGTCACATTTTCTTTATCCAGTCTATCATTGATGGGCATTTGGGTTGGTTCCAAGTCTTTGCTATTGTGAACAGCGCCACAATGAACATATGTGTACATTTATCTTTATAATAGAACAATTTATAATCCTTTGGGTATACACCCAGTAATAGGATTGCTGGGTCAAATGGTATTCTATTTTTAGATCCTTGAGGAATCACCACACTGTCTTCCACAATGGTTGAACTAATATACACTCCCACCAACAGTGTAAAAGCATTCCTATTTCTCTACATTCTCTACAGCATCTGTTGTCTCCTGATTTTTTAATGATCACCATTCTAACTGAAATGACATGGTATCTCAATGTGGTTTTGATATGCATTTCGCTAAAGACCAGTGATGATAAGCTTTTTAAAAATATGTTTGTTGGCTGCATAAATGTCTTTTTTGGAAAAGTGTTCATATCCTTCCCCCACTTTTTGATGGAATTCTTTTTTTCTTGTAAATTTGTTTAAGTTCTTTGTAAATTCTGGTTATTAGCCCTTTGTCAGACGGGTAGATTGCAGAAATTTTTTCCCATTCTGTTGGTTGCTGGTTCACTCTAATGATAGCTTCTTTTGCTGTGCAGAAGCTCTTTAGTTTAATTAGATCTATTTTGGATTTTGTTGTCATTGCTTTTGGTGTTTTAGTCATGAAGTCCTTGCCTATGCCTATGTCCTGAATGGTACTGCCTAGGTTTTCTTCTAGGGTTTTTATGGTGTTAGGTCTTACATTTAAATCTTTAATACATCTGGGGTTAAATTTTGTACAAAGTGTAAGGAAGAGATCTGGTTTTAGCTTTCTGCATATGGCTAGCCAGTTTTCCCAACACAATTTATTAAATAGGGAATCCTTTCCCCATTGATTGTTTTTATCAGGTTTGTCCAAGATCAGATGGTTGTAGATGTGTACCATTATTTCAGAGGCCTCTGTTCTGTTTTGAGCCTGTGTGTGTCTTTGCACATGAGATGGATCTCCAGAATGCAGCACACTGATGGGTCTTGACTCTTTATCCAATTTGCTAGTCTGTGCCTTTTGGTTTGGGCATTTAGCCCATTTACATTTTAGGTTAATATTGTTATGTGTGGATCTGATCCTGCTATTTTAATGCTAGCTGATTGTTTTTCCCGTTAGTTGATGCAGTTTCTTCATAGTGTTGATGGTCTTTACAATGTGGTATGCTTTTGCAGTGGCTGGTACTGGTTGTTCCTTTCCATATTTAGTGCTTCTTTCAGGAGCTCTCGTAAGGCAGGCCTGGTGGAGACACAATCTCTCAGCACTTGCTTGTATGTAAAGGATTTTATTTCTCCTTCACTTTTGAAGCTTAGTTTGGCTGGATATAAAATTCTGGTTGAAAATTATTTTCTTTAAGGATGTTGAATATTGGCCCCCACTCTCTTCTGGCTTGTAGAATGTCTGCCAAGAGATCCACTGTCAGTCTGATGGGCTTCCCTTTGTGGGTAACCCGACCTTTCTCTCTGGCTCCCTTTAGCATTTTTTCCTTCATTTCAACCTTGGTGGATTTGATGATTGTGTGTCTTGGCGTAGCTCCTCTCGAGGAATATCTTTGTGGTGTTCTCTGTATTTCCTGAATTCGAATGTTGGCTTGCTTTGCTAGGTTGGGGAAGTTCCCTGGATAATATCCTGAAGAGTGTTTTCCAACTTGGTTTCATTCTCGCTGTCACATTCAGGTACACCGATCAAATGTAGATTTGGCCTTTTCACATAATCCCATATTTCTTGGAGGCTTTGTTCATTTCTTTTCACTCTTTTTTTCTCTAATCTTGCCTTCTCACTTTATTTCATTGAGTTGATATTCAATCTCTGATATCCTTTCTTCTGCTTGATTGATTTGGCTATTGAAACTTGTGTATGTTTCAGGAAGTTCTCGTGCTGTGTTTTTCAGCTCCATCAAGTCATTTATGTTCTTCTTTACACTGGTTATTCTAGATAGCATTTTGTCTAACCTTAAGAACTAAGGTTCTTAGTTTCCTTGCATTGGGTTAGAACATGTTCCTTTAGCTTGGGGAAGTTTGTTATTACCCACCTTGTGAAGCCTGCTTCTATCAGTTTGTCAAACTCATTTTCCATCCAGTTTTGTTTCCTGCTGCTGAGGAGTTGTGATTCCTTGGAGGAGAAGAGGTGTTATGGTTTTTGGCAATTTCAGCATTTTTGGGCTGGTTTCTTCCCATCTTCATGGATTTATCTACCTTTGGTCTTTGAAGCTGTGACTTTCCAATGGGGTCTCTTAGTAGACATCCTTTCTGTTGATGTTGAAGCTATTTCTTTCTGCTTTTTAAAAAAGTTTTCCTTCTAACAAGCCCCTCTGCTGCAGGTCTACTGGAGGTCCACTCCAGACCCTGCTTGCCTGGGAATAACCCAGGGGGCCCGCAGAGCAGCAAAGATTGCTGCCTGTTCCTTCTGGTAGCTTCATCCCAGGAGATTACCCACCAGATGTCAACCAGAGCTTTCCTGTATGAGGGGTCTCTTAGCACAAACAGGGTTCAGGAAGCCACTTGATCAGGCAGTTTGTCCCTTATCATAGCTCAGTTGATGTGCTGGGAGTTCTGATGGTCCCTTCAGAGCTGCTGGGTAGGGATGTTTAAGTCTGCTGAAGTGGAACACACAACTGCCCCTTTTCACAGATGCTCTGTCTCAGGAAGGTGGGGACTTTATTATAAATCCCTGATGGGCCCCATCCCTACAAACACCAGCAATCTGAAATGCTCTGGATTGAGGGTTTCAAAGGAAGCTCAGCTGGACCCAGGAGCATCCAGCTCTGTTAGGGGAAGGGCGTCTGCCACTACCGAGGCGGTCCACCACTACTGAGGCAGTCCACCACTACCGAGGCAGTCCACCATTACCAAGGCAGTCCGCATTACTGAGGTAATCTGCCAATATTGAGGCAGTCTGCCATTACAGAGGCAGTCCACCATTACTGAAACAGACCGTCATTACAGTGGCAGTTGTAACTATACCTCTATAAACAAAACCACAAGGAAGCTCACACAGCAGCTGGGCAGAGCCCATGGCAGCTCAGCAATGCCTTTGCTGGCAGACTGTGACTAGGCTACCTCCTTGCTGGGCAGGGCATCTCTGACAAAAGGCAGCAGCACATCAGGAACTTTTAAATAAAGCACCACCTTCCCAGGACAGAGCACCTGGGAAAAAAGGTGGTTATGTGTTCCGCTGCAGCAGACTTAAACATACCTGCCCAGCAGCTCTGAACGGAACAACAGAGCTCACAGCTCAGCACTTCAGCTCCTATAAGGGACAGACTGTCTCCTGAAGCAGCTCCCTGACCCCTGTATATCCAAAGAGACACCTCATAAAGGAGAACTCAGGCTGACATCTGGTGGGTATCCTTCTGGGACAAAGATAACAGAAGAAGAAACTGACAGAAACCCTTACTGTTCTGCAGCTGCCGCAGGTGACCCCCAGGCAAGCAGGATCTGGAATGGACCTCCAGCAGTCCTACAGCAGAGGGGCCCAACTGTTAGAAGGGAAGCTTAAAAACGGAAAGAAATAACTTCATCTTCAACAAAAAGGACATCCACTCGGAGACCCCATTCAAAAGTCACCAACTACAAAGACCACAGGTAGATAAATCCACAAAGATGGGAAGAAACCAGTGCAAAAAGGATGAAAATACCCAAAACCAGAATGCCTCTCCTCCTCGAAGGGATCACAACTCTTCACCAGCCAGGGAACAAGCTGGATGGAGAATGAGTCTGATGAATTGACAGAAACAGGCTTCAGAAGGTGGATAATAACAAACTTCTCTGAGCTAAAAGAACATGTTCTAGCCCAATGCAAAGAAACTAAGAATCTTGAAAAAAAGGTCTGATAAAATGCTAATGAGAATAAACAGCTTAGAGAAGAATATAAATGACCTGATGGAGCTGAAAAGCACAACATGAGAAGTTTGTGAAGCATACACAAGTTTCAATAGCCAAATTGATCAAGTAGAAAAGGATATCAGAGATTGAAGATCAACTCAATGAAATAAAATGAGAAGGCAAGATTAGAGAAAAAAGAGTGAAAAGAAATGAAGAAAGCCTCAAAAAAATGGGATTATGTGAAAAGACCTAATCCACGTTTGATAGGTGTACCTGAATGTGATGGAGAGAATGAATCCAAGCTGGAAAACACTCTTCAGGATATTATCCAGGAGAAATTCCCCAACCTAGCAAGGCAGGCCAATATTCAAGTCCAGGAAATACAGAGAACACCACAAAGATATTCCTCAAGAAGAGCAACCCCAAGGCACATAATCGTCAGATTTGCCAGG
>CAUYLG010025652.1:0-28437 GCA_963573385.1 Cacajao melanocephalus
TTTTGAATTTTGGGCTGACAGCATGATTTAGTGCTGAGGGTGGGGCTAGGGGTGGAATGCAGGAGTGGGTGTGGGGAGCCTGCATGGAGAAGGCAGGTGCCAGTAGGACGTCCAGCCTCCTGATAAGTGTTATCAGGTGCGGAGGGGGTGAGTATTGTCCATCGGGCTCCTGGCGAGGCTATCGACCTTACATCAGGAATGGTGTTGAACTGTAGATTGCTTTGGGCTGTATGGCCATTTTAATGATATGTTTTCAATCCATGAGCATAGAATGCTTTTCCATTTACATTTTGTCATCTTTGATTTCTTTCAGCGATATTTCGAAGTTCTTGTAGCTATCTTTCACCTTCTCGGTTAGCTGTATTCTTATGTATTTCATTTTCTTTGTGACTGTTATAAACGGAATTGTGCTATTCATAATAGTAAGTTACATAGAAAGAAAATGACAGCAGAAAGAAATTTAGACTCAGGAATCCAAGCTTCTTTCATTGTGTAGTTCTGTCTTCCATAGCAAATACCTTATGTATTTGGTGATGACTGGGGGGAAAAAAGAATATGAAAGAGCGTAGAATGCACAATATGACTGGAAGAGACTATCATTTTCACCCATATTTTACTGTAGCATGTTTTTCAACCAATGCAAGTGAAAAGAGTTTCATGGAGACCATTTGGAGGGCTTTCTGTGTTTTTCCTGGAATTTTGGCTTCAGGCAACGGAATAAAGAAAAAGAGAAATCTATACTTCGACGAATGGAGTAGGAATGTGTGAGTGGGAACTGGCTTGGAATCACTTTAAAAGGGATCCTTCCCAAAAGGACCATGTGGAAAGGAAAAAGCGATTCCAACACGAAGAATCTAGTGTTAACCATGAAAGCTCCGTGGCTAATGTAGGCAGTTTTAAGCCTCCACTGAGGAGAAGAATTACCAGTGTAGTCCACAGATCTTGTTTGAGGAGTCTTCAATAAGAAGAAAGGGAGAAAAATAAATCCTACCAAAGAAGGAAGCAACCATGTACCTGGTATGTCCAAAGGGAACTAATGCCAGATTGCAGTTGTGCCTACTACTTCGCTTTAGAATTGTAAGCTACTTTATAAGGCTAATTTCTGGATGTGTTTGGACACTTAGCAGTTCTGCTATAAACTTGTCTAATTTGGGATTCATATGTCTTGTTCTTTGACTTGGAACAACCTAGATAGGTATTACATGGGAGATACATAGCAAAGCATAATTAGAATTGTGAGACAATTGAGAGGAAACTGTCTGCCAATATTCTCTAAGGAAAAACTCTTCTATTCAACATCATTTTTGACTTGCCAGTGTTTTTATCACGACACAAGAGAAATCATTTGCTTAGATTCATGTATACTTGGATGATACGTATTAAGAAGAATTCATGTGACAACCTAGTAAATAAAAGAACAGCCATGGGGAATGAGAACTAAAACACAAGATACTTAGACAAGCTATAATACAGAATCGGAGGAAAAGAAGATGAGGAAATAATGTGAAGGGAAATATTAACAAAGCATTAAAGTAAATTGTTTAATCACATCATTTGATCTAAAATTAACAGATTAGCAGAAATTATGGTTGAGTAAACATTGGATGAGCAGTGTGTTTTCTTTATCTCTTTTGCATTTTAAAGTAGTTAAGGAGGCAGATAATTGGGAGATCTTGGGTTTAACTGTTATGGCTCCTACAGGTTTAAAAGAACTTGTACTAATCCTTCTGTAGGAGTAAGGACAGCCAGGACCCTCCAGGGTACTGTATATTCTTAATCTTAAGGAGAAAACAACTCTAATAAAATAACGCAACATTGTGAAGAAAACTGGAGATGATTTCAATCGACAACCCTTTAAAAAGCCTAAATCTTAAACCCAATCGATTAGTTCTCCTCTTCCATCCTGTCTCGTATTCTGCTAGTCAGTAATCTTATTTTTGGTTGCTAAAGAGCAAAGTAGCCACCTTAAAGGGAATGTCAATTAAAATAAAGTGGGATATTTACTAAATCCATCACAATATAATGTAGTCATTGCTGTTAGGTTGAAACTTTGGAGTTGCCTGGACAGGGTGACTGTATTTTGCTTTTAAATCTTGAGGGTTAGAAGGTAGATGGTGGTAGGCAGAATAACGCCCCCACATAGATGGTAATTTCCTAATCTCTGGAAACTATAAATATGTTACCTTCCATGGCAAAGGGGCATTAAGGTTGCAGATGGAATTAAGGCTGCTAATTAGCTGAATGTAAAGAAGGGAGATAATTTTGGATTATTCAGGTAGACGGTGTAGTCACAAGGGTCCTTAAATGTGAAAGAAGTTGGCCTAAAGGAAGATGAGAGGAATGTGATCTGAACAATGGATGTACCATTGCTGGTTGGGAAGATGGAGGCAGAGGGCTGTTGGCCAAGCCACTTGGACAAACTCCAGAAGATGGAATGGGTGAGTCAGTGGATTCTGCCTGAAAGAGGGACACAGCCCTGCTGACACTGTGATTTTAGCCGAGTGAGGCCCATTTTATACTATCTAACTACAGCGGTGTAACATTTGTTTGTTTTTTTTTTTTGGGTTGCCCTTTTTGTGGCAATTTGTTACAGTAGCCATAGAAAATGAATTTAAGGAGCATTTGCTAAATTTGTCACATCATAATACGATACAGTATAAATCAGCCTGATTTGTAGCCTGTTGACCTGCTTTTGTTTACGTGTCTACCTCCATCTGTTTCCCCTGTTCAGAAGCCTGATGGGAGAACATGGAAATCTCAGGACTTCCCCAAATGAGTAGGTTCTAGAAATATGTAGTAGTGTATTAAGCTTTCACTAGAACTGTAAATTTCTGTTCTAAATAGTCATTGCCGTTTGACTATCAGTTGACTTGAGATATGTATAGTAATTTTTCTCAATCATCAACACTTGGCCAGAAGGTTAGATTTCAGGCAGCAATTAGAAGGGTATACTCTTGACGTTCGTAACCTTGTAACTGTGGAAGCAACCGCAGTGAGAAAATTACTAAGAAAATTTAAACAGTTGGGAGTGAAACAACTGGATGTTCTCTTGATAAAGTAAATACCAAGTGAACAAGAGTTGGGGAGACAGTAAAAATAGATACTGGACCACAGTTTTTAATTGAAAATGGCCTACCACTCTATCATTAATTCTGGAAATAGAACTTTTTCCTTAGACTCAGACAAGGTCAGATACTTCTTTAATGTTACAGACAGAGATCATATTTTACTTTCCTTTTAACACCGTAGTTCCGTTGGGTACAAGGTACTTATGTTTATGGACTAGAATGAAATTTGGCTCTGGGTTTCTTGCCAGTGGCCTGATGATCTCATGCTGGAGTTCGACAATGGAATTTTGTCATACAGGAAATCCCATTAACTTAGAAGTCTGATTTCCATTTAAAATTGCAAAGTACTTTCCTCCTCATTTCTTTCCGTGCTCATGACTATAACTTCTTGAAGCTTTTGATCTCCTCTGTGATGGTGTCCCCTGAAATCGAGTGCTCTGAGACTCTGAAATATTCTCTAAAATCTGCCTATTTGAAATATGATTGACCAATAACATCAGATCATACACTTTTGATTGAAAATGTTGAATCTCAGACTAACGCATCAGATTCATTAAAGTTCATGAAACACTGCTTTAGGCAATATTTTCTGGATCACAGAAATCTTAGGAGGTCATCCCCAGACTCACTGACTGATGTGATTATGTGGCGGTGGGGTTGAGATGACATGGGTGATTTTGGCGGTGGTGGCGGTGGTCGGGATAGTTTTGGGAGCGGTTAAGCGTGGCGAGTAGCTGCAGTGAGACAGTTTCTCCAATATGGCAGGTGCACCACTGGTCTTGGCTGCCATTTAAAAGCCAGTACTTAGCGTAATACTTGGCTTATGGAATTTATTCAATCAATATTTACTGATTAAAAGAAGGTTAAGAAGTCATCCTTAATGTTCTGGAAGCCATGTCTCCTCCACTCCTCCTCTAAGAAGAAGGAAATATTTTTATAAACTCTACACAACCCCGTCCAACTTTCTATCTACCCACCTGTCTGTTCATTCATTCACAAAGTTCATTCCTTCAATAAACATCTACTGAGTATTTACTATTGTGTTAGGTTCTGGTAATTGATAAAGCGGGCACAGTTCTTCCTGGAGAAGTTCAGAGTCCAGCTAGAGAAAGGTACAGATTATCGTAACAGTAGTAATGTTAAGATTCAGTGACAGATACATAAAGGTATTACAGTGTTACTCAGGAGAAAGTAAGGAAAACCTGGGTGATAGGGCCTGAGAGTGAAGGATTTGAAGGGTGAAGATACTTACTCGACAAAATAGTGGCAACAATGACATTCTAGGGAAGTGGAAATCCTGAGTTATTTTCATGTGTTCAGAAAACTTTTAGTAAAGATGGGGTTCTCCCTTACTACAATAAGGCTAATAAACTTAGCTTTGCTTGGTAAACAGGTGATTTGATGGAGTTTTGGAACGTAAACATTTGACATTTAAAATGTCTGAGAATGAAGAAATAGAAAATGCTAGTGTTATCTAACAGTATATCACATGTAGTTATAGGCTGAAACAGAGTTCAGTGTGGGCAAATGATTTCTTAGATTAAGCTACCTTAAGACCATGTAAATACTAATTGTCACAAGAAATAAGAGACGATTCAAATAGTTATGACAGAATAGCAAACATCAAATAATAGAAAGTACATTCTGAAAAATATATTTGTTTGTCAGAAATTCCTGTAGATGCCAACACTACAACACTCCGAAGTTATTTTCCAACTTTGTTTACAAAACAGACAAGTTAATTTTTCTTCTTCACTATCTACCTTAAAATTTGTGCTTTATGTAGTGTGATAAATGTTTACTGTGAATATTGGTGAAATACTCTTGAATTTTGAAAGTGTTAAGCACAGTGAAATAAATCTTGACAAGATTTTCAGTTAAAACTCTATGTAATTGGTTGTAGGATGTTAATATTGTTATACTTCGCAAAAAGTCATTTCCATTTCTCGTCTGACTTAAAAAACCAAGTTCAATTACATTTAATGCTGCGAAACATGTGATTTGTTTACTTGCACTGATGGTATCAACTGCAGCATTGAATTTGTTGTACAAACAAATCCCTTACAGAGTGGGGCAATGTGTAGTGACTAGGGCTAGCACCATACCATATTTTGTCTTAGCCTGGTTACATAAGGCCCTGTTTTCTGACATACTGTTCTATGGTCAGAATTCTAAACTTTTCTCTTTTCTGAGTGTATATCAATTGGATATGAAAATGGTGTTTTCAGTGCATTCTCTTATTGACTCACATATTTGTAAAGTCCTTGATCGTTTTAATAAACATGAGCCAACAGTAGAATAACTAAGGGTGCTGCTTCGACACTGTTGACTTAATGCTGACCCTTATCGTTCCTTACTTGTGCTATTGCCATTGACTCCTAAGAGTGCTCTCTGTTCCAGTTCCCTGTATGCCTCCAACCCGGTCATTTATCTTCATTATCTTAAGTGATTTTTTTTCCCTCAAATGCATGTGTTACATTATTACCGCTGCTGAAAGATCTTCACTGGCTTCGTAAATCGTTGGGAAAAAGTTCAAATACTTTAACAGTTACAATATATATGACCCCTGCCTGCCTCTCCAGCATTCTCTCTTGTAAATATCCTATGAGGACACCCTGTTCAAGGTATTTTAAACTAATTGGTATAAACACTTATAAGAAGTTAAGTCTTCTTTATGTTTAAGGATGCAGCTCATTCATCTTCTCCAAATTATCTTCCATAACTTGCCCCTGGACCAAACTTGATGGTCCTGGCTGTGCCCACAGCACTCTGTTTGTACTCTGAGGGTGCCTCCTGGTATAATCACTCTTTGGTTGCCTTCTGTCTTCCCCATCAGACTACGGACTATAAGTCCTCAGATTCAGCAGCCATGTCCTCCATCTGCAGAGCTTTACACATATAGGTATTCAATCGTAGTCTAGTAAATGGTTTCAGTAAATACATTCATGCAGTGTATGGGCTGAATTATGTCTTGCTTGCCCAAGCCCGTGATTCATATGTTGAAACTCTAATCTTCCCAGTACTTAAGAATGCAGCTGTATTTGGAGATAGGATCTTTTAAGAGGTAACTAAGTTAAAATGAGGAAATTTGGCTGGACTCTAATCCAGTATGACTGATGTCCTTGTAAGAAGAGAAAATTTGGGCACAGACAGAGTGAAGCCATCTGAAGACACAATAGCCATCTACAAGTCAAGAAGGGAGGTCTCAAGACACAACCCTGCTGACACCTGATCTTAGACTCCTAGCCTCCAGAACTGGGTGGAAATGCATTTCTGTTGTTTAAGCTACCCAGCGTCTGGTACAGGCCTTTGGTTTGGCAACCCTGGAGAACACATAGTATAATAATGTTTAGTTGTGAAATACAGGTCAAAAAATTATAAAAAGAACAAACAAACCCGAACTACAGAGTCACTTTGCACATATCAGACGTGTTAAAATTCATTTTCTATTAATTTATATAGCTATTATTGAAACTTACCTAATGGGAAAGAGGACCACCACTAGAGTTAAAGGTTTGGTATTTGTCTTATTTTTCTGACTTTTTAGCCGCATGGTGTCAGACATACTGAAACTATTTTTGTTCCTAAGGCAGAGTTTCGCTCTTGTTGCCCAGACTGGAGTGTAGTGGCTTGATCTCGGCTCACTGCAACTTGGGCCTCCTAGGTTCAAGGGATTCTCCTGCCTCAGCCTCCTGAGTAGCTGGGATTACAGGCATGTGCCACCACGCCCAGCTAATTTTTGTATTTTTAGTAGAGATGGGTTTTTACCATGTTAATTGGGTTAGTCTCAAACTTGTGACCTGAAGTGACCTGCCAGCCTTGGCCTCCCAAAGTGCTGGGATTAGAGGTGTGAGCCACCATGCCCAGCCTATTGAAACTCTTTCTGAGCCTCTAATGTCATCTGCAATAAAAAGATACGGCATCAATTATTTCATTTATGTTTTTATTTAAACATTAATATTTAAAACAGAAAAACGAGTTTTGTAAAATGCTATTCCGTGGTTGGGCATTACTTTAACATGTAATTTACTCTGTTAGATATATTGCTAGCAATTTCCGTTTGCAGGCAACTAAAGTATGTGATAAACATTGTCAAATAAATCATATACTTTTATACCAAGTTATATTATTACTAGTTGCAGAGGAAGTACACATTTGTTGAAACAAGGCCATATGGCTATTGCAGTGTCTGTTTATATATATTTAACTTTCTTGGTTTTACAGGTAAAAATAGTTTACCTGTAAACCATAGCTTAGTCCTAATCAGAGGCGCACATTGAAAAACTTGCCTTTTACCTTGTGTGTCCATATCCGAAAACCTTGTAAAACTTTATGGTATTTTATGTTAATTTGCGCTTACTTGGTTACTAGTGGATTTTTTTCTTATCTCCTTTATCAAATTCTTACTTTTGTTCACTTTGTACTCAGTGAAAGTGTGTCTGTATATACATAGGTGTATACAATATATATAAAAGTGTTGATACATGCTTTGCACCTTTACTTTTAACTCTGCTAACTGCTTTTCATGTGAATATTGCAATTTTTTATTTGGATTTCTACTTACGAAGATTTAATCTATGTATAAAATGTGTTAAATTATATATTTGCTTACAGTGATTTTTTTTACAACTTTCTTTTTATAGTTACTTATATTCCAAGTAATCTACCTGAAATTTATTCAGTATGAGTTAGGAAGAGATATAACTGTATTTAATTTCAAATGTGTAGCCATTAGTTTCGGTGCCATTTGTTACATGGCCATACATTTCCATTTGATTAAAAATCCCACCTCCTTAACCCCCATTTTATTAAATTGACAAGTAAAAATTACACATACTTATAGTGAACAACATGATATTTTGATACAGGTATACATTGTGGAGTGGCTAAATGTAGCTATTTCACATATGCATTATCTCACATACTTATTTTTGTGTCTGTGAATACACCATCCTTGTTTCTTTCCTTAGTTCAACTGGGTCTCATTTTATTTTTTCCAGTTGGTTTTCTATTCTTGCTCTTAGTTTTTTATTTCTGATACAGCATATTTTCTGTTTATCCTAGAATGCATGTTTGGGGAAACATAATTAAATTGGAGTGTTGTGTTTCAGATTTCTTTTCATGTTGGTTATTTCTGGGGAGCAGGAAATTTTTATTAAAATCTCCTGTTTTGGCCGGGCACGGTGTAACAATAAAATTGGGGGACGTTTTTCTGGCAATCCTCATACATGTCAGAACAATTGCAGTTGGAAAACGATGCTCCATTTCAAACGTAATTTTTAGAGCAGAGCTAACAGATTTCTAAGATTTTTTTTTTCCTTTTAGCAGTCTTGACTTGGAAATATACAGAGCTTTATATCACAATACAAGTGCAAAAGGAAAGACATGAAATTGTGAATGATAATTTGAAAATTAAAAATTGGTATGATTTACTCGGTAGTTTATGAAACGTAAGATAAATATGTGATGTGGGAGCAATCACTTGCATTGCTGCAGATTTTCTATAGGACCTCAGGAAAAAGCATTGGCACTGTAGTCTTCAAATATTTTCTTTGAATGATCTATCAGAAAAGATCTCAGTATCAAAAAGGCAAATCTAAATATGGAAAAAAAAAAGCATCAAAATACACATTCTTGGAAAAGCCTTATAAGTTTCCCCAAGTATGTTTAATGCTATATTTCTCAAAAGTTGCCACTTTCATTTATTTATAGGCATTTCCATCCATGGCAGTTCATCATTTATGCACCCTCTTTTCAGTGTTTTAGCTAAAGGCATTATGGGGCCCTAAATTGTGTCAAATGTATTCTTGACACCTGCATAAATGTTTCAGGAGAGAATTATGAAATGGCAACATAATTAATTTTATATTGAAGAAAGCCTAATGGATCATAGAAAATGGCCAAATTGGCATGTGTAATTTCAATGCTTGGCTCTTAGTGTTACCCTAAAGGTGTTAGACTAATGAAATAAGTAACGTTACAAATAGCAATTTACTTTGCTTTGTTTAGCCAGTTTTGTTGCTTCATACACCCTTGTTTCTCAGCTTACCAGTGAAAACTTATTTAGGGTCATTCTCAGGATTAAAAAAGAAAATGCTCACACAATGAAATAGTGACATTATTTTTTCTTAATCTGTCACTGTTGAGAATATTCTACAAATACACTACTCAACTGGCTACCTGTCCCAGGGACTGATTCATTGCTTCTGTTAATTTGAGAAGTTAGAAATGCTAAGCAAAAGAGTAAGTACTGATTTGAACTAGTTTTAAGTCTCCTGAAAATGGGAACATGATTTAAATATTAACTGACTGGCGTCTTGGTAGATTGATTCTTAAACCATTCCTTTGTCACTGTCTTTCGGCTTATCTCTGTCTATAGCAGTATCCGGGGACCCATTCTTGATCATGTCACAATAGATGAGCATCATCTTCTTGAGTCTGCTTATAACTCATTTCTGCCTGTCAGCCTTCACCAGCCCATACTTTCTTACACAACTCTTCCTTCCCACGTAGCCTGCATCTTTTGGCTCTGATTAGATCATTATATCCCATATATCATTTCCGTAGACCTAGATAACTGTGTTTTCTGGAACTTGAAAAACAAATGAGCTTATCCTATCCACACTAGAAATAGGGACTTCATGAAAAATGGTATCAGGAAGAACACGGCTTAATGACCATAGGGTATCCTTTTTAAGACATTATTCATTTCGTCCCACTGCAAAGAGATTTTTGGCCTTTATAAAATAAGGCTTATCTGTGACATCTGGTTAACATAGAGTGTATCTAAGGAGAAAGAAAGTGTGTACAACAGTAGGTCAAAGTATGAAGGCCACAAACTGTAAAATGATAAGTGTTTTGAATATCTTATCAGGTTAGTTTAAGTATCCAAACTTGACATCAAATCTTAGCATAGAGGTAGGAGCACTGTCTGACACTGTGGCTTGAAGACTATATCCTCTTGGCTCCATGACTGAATGAATTTTTTTTTTTTGAGACTGAGTCCCTCTCTCTTGGATAGGCCAGAGTGCAGTGGCATGATCTCAGCTCTTGGAAAGCTTCACCTCCTGGGTTTAAGTGATTCTTGTGCCTCAGCCTCCTGAGTAGCTGGGATTGCAGATTCCTTCCACCACACCCAGCTAATTTTTTTTTGCATTTTTAGTAGAGATGGGGTTTCACCATGTTGGCCAGCTGGTCTCGAACTCCTGACCTCAAGTGATCCCCCTTCTTTGGCCTCCCAGATTGCAGGGATTATAGGCGTGAGCCACTGAATGCCTTTTGGTTGGGTCTGCCAATGAGAAGTGCTGCAAATAGTGGAAAAGGGAGGAGGAGGAGAAGAGGGTAGGGTGTGAAAAGAGAATTTTGAGATTTTTGTTCCTGTTCCCTGCTCGCTCTAGTGGCTTGACATTACACAGCTACAACTCTTCTGCGGTTTCTGTTTCCATCGGCCCAATAATAATGTTTTTTCCCTTGGTTTCCTCTGTTGGCAATTTTGGGTAACCTCACCCTTCTTTCTGTCATGCATTAACACGGCCAACACCTCTGGAAGCAATCTTTTCATTCACGTCTCTACATCTGGGCTGAATACTGTTTCCCGTCACTAGCTCTGTCTGATACTTGAGTTCTTTGATGCCAAGGTTGCAGAGTTTGCTCTTTGCCACCCCTCTGACTCCCGAATTACCTATTACTGAGTAATCTCTGCCTGACAAATACAGCAGAACGTAGTGCTTAAGAGCAAACAAGGGAGTGTAAGAGAGACTTGAGTTTGATTCTGTGCAAATAATTTAACCAATGACATTTTGACCTTCCTTTTCTGTAAAATGGGAGTGTAATTATATCAACATCACTGTTGTTTTGAAGACTGAGTGGGATAATAAGTGTAGAACTCTTAGCACAGTAAATAATACTGTGTGCACAGAATGCAGTAAGTGCATAGTAAGCACTTAATACATTTTATTATGATTACGTATTTTCTAGCTACAAATACAGTGATATTTAGAGGGGACGTATATAATCAGTGGCTCTATGGAATAGAGAGGACTTGTTCATCATTAAGCATAGTGTAGATGGCATGGTGTTTTTAGCTGAAAGTGTGGGTGAGGGACTGGATGTGAAATGTTGGGAATGGAGGCTGCTCTGATCACACTTATGGAACATCACAGCCTCTCTTCGTGGTAGCTAGTTCTGCTCCATTTAAGATGATCTGGGGGACATGTGGCATGCTATTTGGTCTGTCTGTGTTAAGAGGCTACTATCTGTTGCATAATCATCAGGATTACTGATGTGACCAATTGTTCTTGCATTTCTGTTTTTAAACAACCTTCTTAAGGCATGCATCCCAAGTATGAGGAGTCAGTTTGCTCAGAAAGCCATCCACTTGCACATGGTAAAGCTGAAATGATTTGTTTGCTTGATAACTCTCAAAAGTGTCCTTTCGAATAAAGCACAGTCTACAATTTTGGTTACATTTTTTAGGTTGGTAATTCTCTTACGAATTCACAATGCTTGTGTGAATAGTATCTGGCCTTCATGGGTTTCCTGCTGGGCTGATGGCTCTGAGGAGACAAGTCTAGATCAAGAGCTATTAGCTTTCTACTTAATGTCACTCTCAGTAATGATACTAGCAAGTTGTCAATGATTACTGTTGTAAGCAAGATTTCTAACTATTCTGGAAGAAGTTAATTACGTAGATGCTAGTGGCTTGTCCAGGCAGCTGGTAAACTTGCATTGTTCTTTGTTATCCAAAATGTGAAGATGAGTAATTTATTAAACTAGGGTTTGATATTCCTGTGCAACCACTCAGGAACATTACTACCTTGGATGTGACTTACCTTTTTCTCAGTCTGTTTTCTAATGCATAAATGGAGATAATAGACCTCACAGCATTCAGGTAGAGATGAAGTAACGTTAAAAAAGCATTTATTACACTATCTGGACCCCAGTGAGGTCTCATGGACTGTTAGCTATTTACCTGGTATGGGGAAGACCTGATGATACAGTGCCAGAACCTGAAGCGACGGTGGTAAACCACCTAGACATAGTCTCCTGTACAAATGGAGCTTAAAGTCTGTTTTCGGACTAATAGCTTCCGCGATGTTGGCTTGCAAAGGTCAGTTTTACTCATTAAGTCCATATTAACCCATATGCCATTTTCTGGTTTTAATATTTTAGAATGAAAGCAATTTGAGTATATATTAATTGAATCCACATGATTGCAAAAGAAGTGCAAGGCAAGGTAAAGTTTAAATGGTTAAATTGACATTACCTTCTAATTTCGGTATATTCTATTCTCTTTCCTTGTGCTACACTGGAAATTGTCAATGACTGGATAAGTACAAAGTTGTTTTTAGTTGGGGTTAAAAATACAAATTTTGCAGTAATACACATTTGGGCTTCAGTCCAGGCTTCCTGATTATTAGCTGTGTGACTTCAGGTTAGTTGTCTAATCTGAATATAAGACTGTTGTTGGCCGGGCAACTATAATCTCAGTACTTTGGGAGGCCAAGATCAGAAGTTCGAGACCAACCTGACCAACATGGTGAAACCCTGTCTCTCCTAAAAATAAAAAAAATTAGCCAGGTGTGGTGGCACACACCTGAAATCCCAGCTACTTGGGAGACTGAGGCAGGACAATTGATTGAGCCTGGGAGACGGAGGTTGGAGTGAGCCAAGATCATGCCACTGTTCTCCAGCCTGCCTAACAAAGCGAGACTCTGTTACTGTTGACCTAAAAAATAGTAACACACACATTGACAGACACACAGGAAGAATGCCATATAATAACAGAAGTAGGAATTAGAGAATGCTGCTATAAGCCAAGGAATACCAAAGATTGCCAAACCAGCAAGTGCCGGGAGAGAAGTATGAGACGGATTCTGTTTGTGAACCTCCAAGAAAGAAACATCCCTACTGAAACCTTAATTTCAGACTTATGCACTCCGGAACTGTGAGAGAATAGATTTCTGTTGTCGTAACCATGAAGTCTGCTATGGGAGCCACAAGAAACTGATAAAATTATAATTTTTCATTATTTATAAATGAATAAATCAATTATTTCATATGACATAAGGGGTGGGGTGTTTCAGATTAACTATCTAATCTATAAAATTATCTGCTTTTCCCAGACTGAGAGATCAATTTAATGTCAACTGTACGTAATGATTTACAGTATTAAGTGTAAGGTTACATATCTTCATACTCGATTACAGATGTTTATAGATTAGACAATACCCTCATGATTTTGAAATGCATGCAGTAGCCTTCTGTGGTGAAACAACTTTTTTAATACCATATGACAAGGAATATGATTTTCTTATTTCTAGACTGATTCACGACTGAAGGTGAGACTGAGTAAGTAACCACGTCCATGATTTAATCTTCTTCATTAATTCATTATCCTTTTTAGGACTGAATTGACAATCACAGCTGTTTTTCTTACCTTTTTTCCTTAGACCCACGCTCCTTTAAATCTGAAATTACTCTCTTCAGTGTGCTGTATTCCATTTTCTCTTATGAAATATAAAATATGATTTTTTAAATTTATCCATGGAGCTCAAGAAGACCACTAATAATGCAATACTCTACCGCTGAAATACTAAAATCAAATCGTGGGCGCTCTTGGAGATGGCTGTACTATTCCTTTCTCTGCCAGTTACTAGTACTTTTAGAGTTACGGGAATGAGTTCAAAATTAGGAAAGACGGGGATAATTGTTATCAGAATCTTAAATTTCCCCAATGACTGGGATTTCTGTGAATACCTAGTAATTACTGATGTTGTAGCTAAAATATTTAATGGATATAATTACATGCATAATTAGTAAAAATAAGAAAAAGAATGTGCAAAAGGAAGTGTAGATTTGCTCTTCCGTTGGAAAGAATCTGACTAACTGAAAAGGTGTGTGCCATAAATGATAAATTGTGATATATTGGTAGTCTGAAAGGGTTCTTTTTGGGGTGACAGTGGTGTCATGTGGGCCAAAAACCTGAAACTAGAGTTATGTAATATCATATATTAATGCTAACAAACATATTAGTGGTGGAGATGGATTTTTCTAGTAAGGCAATTAAAAAACTATCTGTATATATTAAATTAAAAGTCAGTAGAGCTGATGGTAGCCTTGGAGGGTACCTAGTTAAAATGCCTTTTTTTTTTTTTTTTTTTTTTTTAACCGGGAATGCCAAGGCATGGGGAATTGATAGCCTGGCCAAAGCATAATACAGTCAGCATTAGAAATTAGCTCCTCTGACCTAAAAGCCAGTGCTCTTTTTTTTTTTTTTTTGATAGGGATTGAAAATGGACTTCAACCTGGTACCAGTTTGGACCATTGACAGTAGATGGCTGATCAGACTTTCTCTGACTGTTTAGTACCTATTACAGCCATGGATGCTGTAATAGAAAGTATTGGACAACTTATAGAGATTGTCATCTCTGATCTACGTAAGACTGATCATGAACATATATGTATTTATATGTTCACACACACATATATATATATTTATTTATATTTAGAGACAGGGTCTCACCATGTTGCCCAGGCTGGCTCTTAAGCTCCTGGACAAAGTGATCCTCCCACCTCGGCCTCCTAAACTTCTGAGATTACAGGCATGAGCTGCCACTCCTGGCTCGTTGAACACACTTTTAATAGTTACATGGCGGGATCCCTAGAATGAAATATAAGATGTATCATATGTGTGGGAAAGTACGTGTTGAAGGTGAGTTGTGTGTGTGGAGGGGGGGAGTGGAGGGTGGATAGTAAAGGAAGCAAGCTTTTGCCCGTGGAGAAATATTTTCTTCCACTAAAAAACTTCTTAAAGCTCAAAGCCTAGTAAGATTATCTTTTCCCGCCTAAGGAACTTTGGAATTTTAAAGTGACGGAGCCAGTGTTGGCTCTCTTTTGCTCCTCTCTAACCTGCAGTTCTGCTGATGTCTCATTGTGATTGATAAAACGAAATTCCTTTGACGTTACCTTTGCTTCTCTCTGGTTAAAGTGTCAGTTCTCAGAACTTTCTTGGAAAAAAGAAAACCACGTTTCTTCCTTTTGTAACAGCTGACTGCAGGGATGCCATTCTGCTTTTCATAATACTTTGTCCAGTGTGTGGATATTTACTATTCTGAAAGAACTCAATGGGATTCAGGAAATGGAAATTGCCATTTGACACAATCTTCTATTAAGTTTGGAAAGCTTTAAGTAAGAATAGCTCTCATTTTATACATGAGCAATGCACAGAGAAGGTGAGTGAACAACCGTAAGTCACACAGCAAGCAAATATGATAGTCTTCAGTTTTGACTATTACATTTCTCTCTTCATCCATTTGACCCATTCCTCACGGTGAAGGACCCAGGGCTAGTGTGCATTTCAGCTTTACCAAAGCTTTGGGCAGGCATCTTCAGAGGCACCACGCAACTAGGAAGAAGTGAGGCATGCTCTTCCTCTTCTGGTCCGTGTTCCTTCACAGAAGCTGACTTGAGGCTTTATTAACTGGAAAATGAATCTTTAGGAATCAAACTACTTTAGTCTGGAAATCAGTGTGAAGATAGGAGATTTGTGGGTCACAGACAGACAAGAATTTTGTGAATTTTGGTGTTCCTCAGTCACTGCAGATCAGTGCTTTACCTACAAAAATGACAACTAGCAAAAGAAAACAAGGTCTAGAGCAATATAAAAAAAATTTCAACTGTCATTAAATGAGAAAATGCTGAAAAAGGCAGGGATTTCAGTTTCTTTCTGAGTGACACCAAGACTTGGAAAGTTACTATTTTGCCTCCTGGTAAGCTTACTAAAGATTTCTGTTTAGAAGTTGCTGAGCCAGTAAAGGAATGAGAGATTTTCTTTCTTGGTCCTTTTGTCTCCTTGATACAATCAATCAGTGTGATAATGGAGCTGTCATTGAAAGCAGTTGACTGCTCTGCTCCTTTTTAGCAACAAATTCTTCTGTGCCCATCTTCGGCAGCTTTTCTCCAAGAACTGTGTATCAAGGGTATGGATTATAGGCGCTTGCTGACGGCCTCAAGGAAAAAGAAACTAGAATTCCATTCAAAGCAGTGATAGTTCATGAAACCTCTATACATCCAAGTGACTAAAAGTTCAGCCCTTTAAAAAATACTTTCTCAGATTAATAGCTTCTGGAAACTCCACAGAATTCATGCTCTATAGGAGGTTGACAATGCCACCTTGCTTCTTTTTCTAGCATACTGGTTATAACATGGTTGTCTATAAAATTCTTAAAAGGAATTACATGACAAATCTTCCCTACATGTCATTCATTTTTATAATTCAGTAATCTTTGTGATTCTCCTATCAATAAGGTAGTGGAATAGGATTTTATACTCATTTTACAGCTCAAGAGCTCCAGATAGAAAATGAAAAAATTCCTTAAACAAGATTTGCTTTCAAGAGGCTTTGTAGTATCCTCTTCTACGCTGTAAACATACCAACTTCTATCACACAATGTCCCTAAGAATAATAAACAAGGTAAAATACAAAAAAGATCAAGATGAGTTAAGGAGAATTGGTTCTACATAGAGTTTATTAAAGTTTTTCTATGACTTTCCAGTGGCTCTTGGAAAATGATTTTCCAGTAATAAGTAAAATGTCAGTATGACCTGGATATAATGAATATCTTGTGTTTTGAAGGTCATTAGCAATAACAATGCCACATCTATGGTAGGGCAGGCTTTCAAAGTCTATGCAATGTGCATTCATTTATGAGAGCTCATATTTCGTTATTACTGTGTGTCCAATTTCCGAAACCATGTTATCTGGAGATATTCTTTTTCTGGCTGAAAAGCCTGAATTGAAGTCTCTGGCACTGTTCATTTCGGTGACTTGGGGAAGAAACACGGTGCAACTAAGGTTACGTCTGCATAAAACCACTCAAATGATCTTTTTCAACAATGGATAAATCGATAGATGAAGAAATGAATTAGTTTAGCCAAGCAGTCTACTGATTCAGTACATCTATTTAAAAATCTACGCCATCTTTTATTATTAAATCTAATATAGTCATTGGACAACATAGCAAAGGGAAAAACACAGTTTATCCACAGCCTCGTTATTCAGAGGTAACCTCTATAGTATTATGCTATATTTTATTTCAGTCTTTTAAATATGAATATTTTGATACTTAAAAACTTCACAGTTTTATATTGTTTTATTTATTTAACATCATGTTAATGATATTTCCCCCATGCAGTTGAGCATTCTGATTAGCATCCTGTCTCATTTTATCATACTGTAAGTATTTTTATGTAGTGAGGTTATTTTCAATTGTTAATATTAGTGGTGCTGAAATAATATCCATATCTGTCTCTGTCATCTCACTGATCATGCTTTAGTTAAGAATTCAAGAGAAGGAAGGAGCAAAACCAACAAGCACAGTGATTTTGTATGAGACATTGTCAGATAGTTTTCCAGTGGGATCATACCAATTTATACTCCCACAAGCAGGGCATGGCAGTCCCTGTCTCCTGAGAACTTCAATACTTCTGAATCCCACTGTGTCTTTGAAAAGCCAATTTTATGTATAAAACACTACAGCAAAGTGGCCTCGTTTTTTTTTTTTCCTGTGGCATGTGGTTAGGGTACAGGTAGCCATTAGGGAAGTTTTCACTAGAGAGCTGACATTTGAACTGAGTCTTGAAGGGGAAAAAGTGAATCTGGATATACAACGGGTGAGGAACAGAGGCTGGGAAGCCAACTGGTATGTGCAAAGTGAGGTCAGGAGAAAGCATTGGCCTTGGGGCGTATGAATCAGATTGCATGGATTCTTGGTTGAATGGAGGACAGTGGAAAGGGATGCTGTAGAGACAGACATTAGAGAAAAAAAGGCGATTTGTTTCATTATAAGGTTTTCACTCTTTACCTTACACATCAGAAATTCTTCTGAGGCTTTCCTAAGACCTCTAGGCGTTAGAATTGCCCATGGCTTTGGAAAGAAGCTCCTTTGCGTTATTCTTTACTCTTTGTTTTAAACTCCTGTGTCACTTAATTTATGCTTATTTTTGAAGCATGTGCTCCCACTTAATTGTTTTCATCTCTGTCATCTCCATTTGACTGTGTCTTTCTTCTTGGAGTCATCATCAAAATCTTACCCATCAGCTGACCCTTACTGGGCATGGGGACTGGGTGCTGCGGGCCTAGAGCAGTGGATTCATGTGTTAGGGGCTGCAGCAAAGGGAGATCAGGCATGCAGGGAGCCTCTGTAGGAACACACTTAACATGTCTGAGGACAAGGAGGGCCCAGTAGTGTCTGGCTCGTTGTACGCCCAGCAGCTGTACATGCAGAGTGGGATAGGCCTAGGTATGCATTGCTCTCATGAATGCACTAATGAATGGAGGGATTTTGAAAAAATAATTAATTGACGTTAGAGGGTACATGTGCAGGTTTGTTATGTCGGTGAATTACATGTCATGGGGATTTGGTATACAGATTATTTCATCACTCAGGTAATCCTAGCACTCAGTGTATGGTTTTTTGATCCTCACCCCCATTCCACTCTCTACCCTCAAGTAGACCCCAGGGTCTGTTGTTTGGTTCTTTGTGTCCATGACCACTCAGTGTTCAGTGCCCTCTTAAAAGTGAGAGCGTGTGTTACTTGGTTTTCTGTTCCTGGGTTGGTTTGCTTAGGATAATGGCCTCATGCAAGGATGTTAGGCAGAGAGGTAATATGAAACGTATTTTATTGGTTTAGAAAAAGGCCACACAATAATACGGAGAATAAGTGTATGAATAACAAATTTGGAGGCAGGGAGAACAGTTAGGAAGTCACCTTATTTGAATGAGAGAGAAAAGAAAGCCTGAGCTATGACAGTGGGAGCAGGAAATGGAGAGAAGTGACAGAAAAAGCTTTAAGGCATTTGTGACAGGTATGTGCATGTGTATGCATATGTCCAGCTTTGTATGTATCTTTGTGTCTGCATGTGTGTAGCTATGTGTGTGTGTATGGAGCTCTGTGTGGTATGTGTATCTGTAGCTCTGCATGTGTATACATGTATGTACGTGTACATTTGTATATTTGTATGTGTCTGTCTCTATAGTTCCATGTATCTTGTCTGTGTATGTATCTCTGTGTGTCTGTAGCTCTATAGGTGTATGTCTGTGTGTATGAGTTTGTACTTCGGTATGTGTATCTGTTACTTATGTGTGCAATCTCTGTGTGTCTGTAGCTCCATGTAATTGTATCTAGGTGTTGTCTGTGTGTATCTGTGTGTCTGTGTGTGCACATGTATCTGGTGTGTGTGTGTCCATGTATATATTTGCATGTGTGTGTCTCTGTGTGTCAGATGAGTGGTTAGATAGGAGATATTTTTAGTTTCTGACTGGAATGGATAGGCAAAGCCCAATAGATTGATAAGGGGACAGGACAAGAGAAGCAGGTGTAATGGGAAAGATAATGAGTGGTGTTTGTGTGGATTTGAGGTGCCTCTAAATCACTGAGATATATAGGTGAAGAGGTCCACAATTGTTTCTGTCCCGTAACTACTCTTGTTACTACACAGTAACAAGGGTTACTTGTTGTCGTCTTAATCTAAGCATGTGAAATTTATATTACTCAGAGATGGTGGTAAAATTTATTTTATAAGCTGCATATTAGGAATCTAAAACATTAATTCAGTTTTATTTCTGATTCACATAACAGCCATGTGATAAAAATCTATGATTTTGGGATAAGATGTAGGCAAAAATTATTGTAAAATTATTTCCTCATCAACTATTTGTTGATACTTAGGATTTTTTCTTAGGTTAAACTGGAATAACTATTATAAGGACAAAAATACTTAAATTCTTTCTACTTTTATTTCTGGTAATTATTTTTATACTATAAATAGAAACATTTCAAATTTCTACAGATGTAAAATTCAAAAAACAAATTAGTTTTGATTTCAGATAGATGTAAAAATTCAATATATTAAAGATTACAAAAAATACAAGCTTTATTGATAGTTTTATATTGTCTTAAATACTATACAATTAGAAACTACAAGTTGCCTTGTAGAAAAAAGTGCTATTATAATAGTTTTCATATAGGCTTAAAAATAGTTTAAATAAAATAATTTAGAAAATACAACATTTAAATATTTTTAGTAGTAATTACATTGATATTTAATTTTCTTGAAATTAAATATTTTTAGTAGTAATTACACTGATATTTAATTTTCTTGAAACATGACTCTGGATTCAGAAAAGGATAAATTACATTTGTAAGTATGAAAATTTGACATATTTTTTTAAAAAGGCAATATTTTAGCTGTATTTTAGGTTAAGCTAGTCAAAGGTAGAAGTGAAGTCTATGTTAATTCTGGGGCTTTGATTCAAAATCTTCAGTAAAGAATTTAGTGAAAGATGAGTTGATGCTATTTTGCAATAAGATTTAATGCATCTAGCATATTCTCTTAATTTATTTAGAACAGAAGTAGTTTACATAATGTATACAGTCTCTTTGCTATGGAGTCTAATGCATTCAAGACACAGGAGTTAATTAGTAACCATGGTAACTCTTAGGCCTCTGAAGTCAAAATCTGGTGGAAATGCTTAGCTGACAGTAGATAGCTCCATAATGTGCTTTCAGCTTTCATGAAAAATAATAAGCTAATAAGCTTTCTAAAGAAGCTGGTGTTTGGGGATTGAAGATATGATACTGAATTGACTTAGACTTTATTTTTTTAAAATCTTTTCCTTCCTAAAATCTCCATATAAGTAGGCAAATGGATCCAGATAAATGTTTCTTACTGAGGTGTTAAAAGCAAAAAAAACAACACATAATGAAGATGGAAATGAAAGAGGCGTTTTGGGACAGTTATCTAACAGCAGAGTGTTTTGTTGCTTTGAGAAGCCTTATCCTTGCATAAATCATAAAATGGGATTATCTCTCAAGTAAATATTAGATTTATAGGTGTTTAAAAAAATTTTCCGCCACAAAGTTAGGAAAAAGAAAAACAGCATCCTTTTCAAGGGTTTTCTTTTTTTCTTTTTCTACCTTTTTTTTTTTTTTTTTTTATTGAGGCGAACTCTTGCTCCGTTGCCCAGGCTGGAGGGCAGTAGTGCAATCTTGGCTCGCTGCAACCTCCACTTCCCGGGTTCAAGCAATTCTCCTGCCTCAGCGTCCTGAGTAGCTGAGATTACAGGCGCCTCCCACCACTCACAGCTAATTTTTGCATTTTTAGTAGAGACAGGGTATCACAGTGTAAGCCAGGTTGGAGTTGAACTCCTGACCTCAGGTGATCTGCCTGCATCAACCTCCCAAAGTGCTGGGATTATAGGCATGAGCCACTGTGCCTGGCCCCTGTTGCCTTTTTATAACCACATCTACCTGTTTCCCACAACTGACCCTTTCTCAGCCTCTAATCTGCTGTGAATTTCCATCATTTGCCATTTCAGAATGTCATAAAAGTCTTACATATGATTCAAGAATCATATATTTAAACTTTTGGGATGGGCTTATTTTCCCCACTCAGCATAACTTTCCAAAGATGAATCCAGTTTACTACATATATTACTAATTTGTTCCTTTTTATTGCTAAATATTATTCCATGATATAGATGTACTATAGTTGGTTTGATTATCCATTGAAGGACATCTGGGTTGTTTCCCGTTTTGGGCTATTAGGAATAAAGCTAATACAAATATTTATGTCTAGGTTTTTACACGAACATAAGGTGTCATTTCTCTGGGATAAACACCCAGGAGTGCAATTGCTTGGTTATGTGATATCACTTGGTTAGTTTTCAAAGAAACTGCCAAAATGGACGAGAGATCCAAGATGGCCAAATAAGAACAGCTCTGGAGTGCAGTTCCCAGTGAGAACAACACAGAGGGTGAGTGAACACCGAATTTCCAAACGAGTTAGTACTGCCCACAGACCAGGAGATTCCTAGGCTGAAAAGTGCCATGAGTTTCCAACATGGCTGTTTGAGCCAGCGCAGTGGGTCTCTGCACAAAAACTCACACAAATGTGGGCAGTCTTTTCAGCTGGTGCCTGGAATGCCTGGGAGACAGAGCCGCCCATTCGATGGAAAAACAAAGGGGGCTGAAACAGGGAGCCAGGTGATCTGGCTCGGCGGGTCCCATCCCCACAGAGACCAACAATCTGAAATGCTCTGGATTGAGAGTTTCGCAGGAAGTGCAGCTGGACCCCAGACGGTCTTGCTATGTTGGGGGAAGGGCATCCGCCCCTATCGAGGCAGTTCTCTGCCTCTATAAACAAAACCACAAGGAAGTTCACACAGCCGCTGGGCAGAGCCCATGGCAACTCAGCCATGACTGCTGGCAGACTGTGACTAGGCTACTTCCTTGCTAGGCAGCGCAGCTCTGAAAAATCATAGCAGCATGTCAGGAACTTAAAAATAAAGCCCCAGCTTCCCAGGACAGAGCACCTGGGAAAAAGGTGGTTATGAGTTTTGCTGCAGCAGACCAAACGTACCTGCCCAGCAGCTCTGAACAGAACAACAGAGCTCACAGCTTAGCACTTGAACACCTATAAGGGACAGACTGTCTCCTCAAGCAGCTCCCTGACCCCTGTATATCCAAAGAGTCACATCATAAAGGACACCTCAGGCTGACATCTGGTGGGTAACCTTCTGGGATGAAGATAACAGAAGAAGAAAGTGGCAGCACCCTTTATTGTTCTGTAGCTGCTGCAGGTGATCCCCAGGCAAGCAGGGTCTGGAGTGGACCTCCAGCAGTCCTATTAGCAGAGGGGCCTGACTGTTAGAAGGAAAACTAAAAAACAGAAAGAAATAACTTCTTCAACAAAAAGGACGTTCATCTACTCAGAGACCCCATCCGAAAGTCACCAACTACAAAGACCACAGGTAGATAAATCCATAAAGATGGGAAGAAACCAGCACAAAAAGGATGAAAACACCAAAAACCACAATGCCTCTCCTCCTCCAAGGGATCACAACTCCTTACCAGCTAGGGATCAAAGATGGATAGAGAATGAATCTGATGAACTGACAGAAACAGGCTTCAGAAGGTGGGTAATAAACTCCTCAGAGCTAAAAGAACATGTTCTAACCCACTGCAAAGAAACTAAGAACCTTGAAAAAAGGTTTGACAAAATGCTAATGAGAATAAACAGCTGGGAGAAGAATATAAATGACTTAATGGAGCTGAAAAAAACAACACTAGAACTTTGTGAAGCATACACAAGTTTCAGTAGGCAAATTAACCAAGCAGAAGAAAGGATATGGGAGATTGAAGATCAACTCAATGAAATAAAATGAGAAGGCAAGGTTAGAGAGAGAAGAGTGAAAGGAAATGAAACTGCCTATTTTCCAGAGGGTCTGTACTATTTTACATTTACACCAACAATTTATGTATTTCTCCATTGCCTTGCAAGCATTTGTTATTGTCATTATTATTTTAGTCACCCTGGTAGTGTGTATTAGTATCAAATTATAATGTTAATTTGCATTTCCCTAATGGCCAATGATACTGAACATTGTTTAGTGTTTATTTTCTATCTGTATATATTCAGTAAATATAACTTCATGTCTTTTGCCCACATTCTAACTATTTCTTAAAATTGTTGACTTTTGAAACTCTTTGTATAGTCTAGATGTTAATCCTTTGTTAAATATGTGGTTTGCAAATATTTTCTCTTATTCCATATCTTGTCTTTTTATTCTCGTAACAAATTCCTCTTAGGGAAAAAGTTTTTCATCTTGATGAAGTCCAGTTTATTAGATAGGTCATGCTTCTGTTTTACAAGAGTCCAGGAACTCTTTGCTTAGTCTAGATCCTAAAGATTTTATCCTCTGTTTTCCTGTCTTACATTTAAGTTTGTAGGAGATATGGGTCTTAGGTAAAAATTTGATTTTTAGGTCTTTGAATAGCCAATTGCTAAAGCATCATGTTTTGAAAAGGCTATGTTTTCTCTCTTGAATTGTATGTGTGCATTTGTCAAAAATAACTTGTAAATATTCTTGTGGTTGTATTTTTGGGTTTTTATTCTGTTCACCTGGTCTATGTCTCTGTCTTTATGCCAAATGCCACACGATCTTTCAGCTGCTATAATGATACAGGAAATCTTTAAATCTGACACACTGATTTTTCCCACTTAATTCTTTATCACAGTTGTTTAGCTATTGTTGTTCCTGTACTTTCCAAATACGTTTTTAATAATTTTTTTCTGTTTTTACAAAAATGTTACCGTCATTTATATATGAATTGTGTAAAACTTATAGATCAATTTAGAAACAATATCTTTTTTATATAAGTCTTACAATCCATGAACATGGCAAACCTCTCCATTTATTTAAAGCATAATAGGTTTCTTTAATGCAGTATAATTGTTAGCGTATAAATATTCTACATTTTTGTTAGTTACACCTAAGTATTTAATTTTTAAATGATTGTAATTGGCATTATACTTTTAATTTCTGTGTCCATGTGCTTATACTAGCATATTAAAATTTCATTGATTTTTGTATGTTTATCTTATCTCCTGTGATCTTTTTGAACTTACTAATTCTAGAAGGTTTTTTTTTGGTGATTCATTGGTATCTTTTATGGAGGCAATTCTGTTATCTGCATATAAAGCCAGTTTTGTTTTTCTTTTCCAAGTGTTAAACCTTTCATTTCTTTTTCTTGCTTTCCTGGGCTGTCTAGAGCTTACAGCGCTATTTTGTTTTGTTTTGTTTTTTGGCATATAACTTTGTATTTTTAAAATTTAAATCTTTTATTTCAATAGGTTTTTGGGGAACAGTTGGTGGTTAGTTACATGAATACATTCTTTAGTATTGATTTCTGAGATTGTGGTGCATTCATCACCATGCACCCAATGTGTAGTCTTTTAATTGCTCGCCACCCCACACCCTTCACCGCAAGTCCCCAAAGTTCAGTGTATCATTCTTAGGCCTTTGCATCCTCATAGCTTAGCTCCCACATATAAATGAGAACATGGGATGATTGTTTTCTGTTCCTGCATTACTTCACTAAGCGTGGTAGTCTCCAGTTCTGTCCAGGTTGCTGTGAATGCCATTATTTCATTCTTTATTATGGCTGAGTGGTATTCCATGGAATGTATATACCACATTTTCATCATCCACTCGTTGTTTGATGGGGATCTGGGTTAGTTTCATGTTTGCAGTTGCAAATTGTGCTGCTATAAACATGGCTGTGCAAGTATCATTTTTGTGTAATGACTTCTTTTCATTGCTATATCAAATTGTAGATCTACTTTTGGTTCTTGAAGAAATCTCCACACTTTTTCATAGTGGTTGCACTAGTTTATATTCCCACCAACAGTGTAAAAGTGTTCCCTTTTCACTGCACAAATGCCAGCATCTATTATTTTTTGATATTTTGATTATGGCAGTTCTTACAGGCAAGAGTGATACTGCATCATGGTTTTGATTCACATTTCCCCGGTAATTGGTGATGTTGAGCATTTTTTCATATGCTTGTCGGCCATCTGTATAGTTTATTTTGAGAATTTGCTGTTTACATCCTTAACCCACTTTTTGATGGGATTCTTTGTTTTTTCTTGCTGATTTGAGTTCTTTGTAGATTGTGGATATTAGTCTTTTGTGTGATGTATAGATTATGAGGAATTTTCTCCCACTCTGTGGGTTATTTGTTCTGTGGATAATTTCTTTTTCTATGTGAAAGAAATAATCAACAGAATTAACAGATGCTGATTATTTATTTTGCTGTGTGAAAGCTTTTTTTCCAAAATTATTTTAACTAGGATAACAATTTCATAAAAGGGAAAATTACTCATTTTAAATAACATTTTGAAGTAAAACAGAATCAGACAACATTTTTTATTTTATGAGAGAAAGAAGAAGAAAGATAAAGGGAGAGAGAGAACTGAATTCTTGCTCTATTGCCCAGGCTGGAATACAATCTAGGAATAGGTATTAAAAATCTCTTTTATGCCGATAATTGTGCTTAACAACAGAGACAGGAAGGAATAAGGGAAGAAAATAACAAACAGCCAAACAATATTTCATTTTAGTCTATGAAATGCTATGCAAATGCTGAAGAGTGATTTACTTCCAGTTATATAGTCACTTTCAGAATAGGTGTAATATGATACTGAGAAAAATGTATGTTCTGGATATCTGGGGTGAAGAATTCTATAGATATTCACTAAGTTTACTTATTCCAAGTCTAAATTCAAATCATAAATGTCCCTATTAGAATGAGCCAGTCCCGTTTACACCAAGAACCGCCACACCTGAGGCGCCAGCAAAACTGCCATGCTGGCCACAAGAGTCGCACTGGCGACCTGTGGGGTTCCTTTGCTGGGAATCTCTGGTCCGTGGGCAACAAAAATTGATCTGTAAGTGTGGCATCCTCTCGTTCTGTGCGCTTTCTCTGGGAGCTGTGAAAGCTTTTTAGCTTAAGCTCCATCAATTTATCTTTGTTTTTGTTGCATTTGCTTTTGGGTTCTTGATCATGAAGTCTTTGCCTAAGCCAATGTCTAAAAGGGTTTTACTGATGTAATCTTCTAGAATCTTTATGATTTCACGTCTTATATTTAAGTCTTCAATCAATCCTGAGTTGATTTTTGTATAGGGTGGGAGCTAAGGATCCAGTTTGATTCTTATATAGGTGGCTTGTCAATTATCCCAGCACCTTTTGTTGAATAGGTTGTTAATTCCCCAGGTTGTTTTTGTTTGCTTTGTCAAAGATGAGTTGACTGTAAGTATTTGGCTTTATTTCTGTGTTCTCTATTTTGTTCAATTGGTCTATGTGCCTATTTTTATACCGGGACCATGCTGTTCTGGTGATTATGGCCTCAAAGTATAGTTTGAGGTCAGGTAATGTGAGGCTTCCGGATTTGTTATTTTTGCTTAGTCTTGCTTTGGCTATGTGGGTTCCTTATTAGTTCCATATGAATTTTAGGATTGTTTTTTTCTAGTTCTGTGAATGATGGTGGTATTTTGATGAGAATTACACTGAATTTGTAGATTGCTTTTGGCAGTATGGTCATTTTCACAAGGTTGATTTTACCCATCCATGAACACATTTCTGTTTGTTTGCGTTGTCTGTGACTTATTTCAGCAGTGTTTTGGAGTTTTCCACGTAGTGGTTCTTCACATCCTTGGATCCTTGGTTAAGTATATTCCTAAGTACTTTTTTATTTTTTTTTTTTTTTTTTTTTTGCATCTATTGTGGAAGGGATTGAGTTCTTGATTTGATTCTTAATTTCGTTGCTATTGGTATGCAGCAGAGCTACTGGTTGTTGTATGTTAATTTTGTATCCAAAAACTTGGCTGATTTCATTTATCAGTTCTAGGAGCTTTTTGGATGAGTCTTAAGGATTTTCTAGCTATATGATCATATCATCAGCAAACAGTCAAAGTTGACTTTCTCTTTACTCATCTGAATGCCCTTTCTTTCTCTTCTCTAATTGCTGTAGCTAGGACTTCTAATAGTATGTTGAATAGAAGTGGTGAGAGTTGGCATGCTTGTCCTGTTCCAGTTTGCAGGGGCAGTGGTTTCAACTTTTCCCCATTCAGGATAATGTTGGCTGTGCATTTTTCAGAGATTACTTTTATTATGTTACGGTGTGTCCCTTCTATGCCAAGTTTGCTGAGGGTTTTAATCATGCAGGGATGCTGGATGGTGTCAAATGCTTTTTCTTCATCTACTGAGATGAATGGGTAATTTTTGTTCTTAATTATGTTTATGTGGTCTGTCACAATTACTGACTTAAATATGTTAAACAATGCCTATATCCCTGGTATGAAACCCACTTGATCAAGGTAGATGATCTTATATGCTGTTGAATTTGGTTGGCTAGTATGTTGAGGATTTTTGCATCTGTGGTCATTAGGGATATTAGTGTGTAGTTTTCCTTTTTTTTTTGAGATAGAGTCTCACTTTGTTGCCCAGGCTGGAATGCAGTGGCTTAATCTTGGCTCACTGCAACCTCTGCCTCCCAGGTTCAAGTGATTCTCCTGCCTCAGCCTCCCAAGTAGCTGGGATTCCAGGCACCCGCCACCATGCCTGGCTAATTTTTTTTGTATTTTAGTAGAAGCGGAGTTTTGCTGTGTTGGCCAGGTTGGTCTTGAAATCTTGGTTTTGTGATGTGCCCAACTTGGCTTCCCAAAGTGCTGGAATTATAGGCGTGAGCCACCACACTTGGCCTAGTTTTCTTCTTTTGTTACATCGTTCCCTGGTTTTGGTATTAGGGAGATACTAGTTTCACAGAAAGATTTAGGGAGCATATTCTGTTTATCTTGTGGAATAGTGTCACTAGGATTAGTACCAATTCGTTTTTGAATGTCCGCTGTGAATCTATCCGTTCCTGGTCTTTTTTGTCGTTGGCAATTTTTAAATTACCATTTCAGTCTCAATGCTTGTTACTGGTCTGTTCAGAGATTCTATATCTTCCTGGTTAAATCTAGGA
>CAUYLG010025656.1:0-44903 GCA_963573385.1 Cacajao melanocephalus
ATCAGTCTCACAGCCTAGGAGAGAAAGTCATCAATCTCACAGCCTAGGAGAGAAAGACCGTCATCAGTCTCACAGCCTAGGAGAGAAAGACAGTCATCAGTCTCACAGCCTAGGAGAGAAAGACAGTCATCAGTCTCACAGTCTAGGAGAGAAAGACAGTCATCCAGGAGCCTCGCAAAACATTGAAAAGAATAGGGAGCAGGAGGACTCCACAGTGAAGGTGTCACACCGCCAGAGTCTGCCACTTGGGCAACCTCCCTGGAGCCATGCAGGAAGAGCGGGAATTTCTAAGAGGACAAGAGAGAACTCCACATAGCCTGATCATTTGTACCAAACCCTGTAGCCGGCGGGAGCACAATGCGTTTGAAGGAAAGCCGAAAGGGAGGGAGGAACGGTGCTACAGACTGTGACCCAAAGAGCCGAGGGGAGGAACCGAGGGTTGAAGCCGAGGGGTGGACAGAGAGAGGCTGTATCCTAACTGCCACTTAAACAAGGAGTTGACAAGATCAGATCTGAGTTTCAGAAAGATCACTCTGACTTTATCACTCGAGACTCGATAGCAAATACCCCGCCCTCTCGCAGGTATTGCATGTCCTCTCTGTGCCTGGCACAGGGTGGAGGGTGAAAAGCCATGGTGCCTGTGGTTCAGAGCTTGGCCTCTGCCATCCAGCAGACCCAGTGCAAATGTGGGTTCTAGTTCCTCTAAGCCATGCGACCTTGGGCAAGCCATTTAAATACGCTGAGCCTGTTTCTTGGTCTAGAAAACAGAACCACTATCATCTACCGTCAGAGGCTGTTGCCGGGAATTCACACAGTAATGTTTTCTTGAGCGCTTGGCATGGGGTCTGGCAGGCCCTTGGTAAGAGGTTTAATTAGTCCATTTATTTAGTTAACAAATATTTAACAACTACTGGCACCTCTCTACGTGCCAGAGGCTATGCAAGTTGCCAAAATGATTGCGAATAAGCAAAGCTCCTAGAGCTCATATTCTAAAGGGGATGACAAATAAACAAGCATGTAAGATAGTTTCAGGTAGTGATGAGGACCATGACTAATTAATTAATTGGAGTATGGGGGAAAAGAAGCTAGGGAGGGGACAAATTTAGATAAAGTGGTCATGGAAGGCCTGTTGGCAGAGGGGACATTTGACTAGAGATCTGAATGAATGATCTTAAATTTAAAAAAAGGACCAGCCAAGGAAAGATCTAGAATAAACATTTTCCTAGCACAAGGAATAGCCAGTGCAAAGGCCCTGGGGCAGGAGTGACTGGTCATCACCAAAGAACAGGGAGCAGACCAGTGTGGCTGGAACAGAGCTGGCAAGGGGGAAAATGCTGCTGCTAAGAAGAAAACTACTGGTAGGTTGGCCAAGGCGGGTAGATTACTTGAGGTCAGCAGTTCAAGACCAGCCTGGCAACATGGCAAAACCCCGTCTCTACCAAAAATACTAAAATTAGCCAGGTGTGATGGTGCACACCTGTGATCCCAGCTACTTGGGAGGCTGAGGCAGGAGAATGGCTGGATCCCAGGAGGCAGAGGCTGCAGTAAGCTGAGATCACGCCATTGCACTCTAGCCTGTACAGCAAAACGACACTTGGCTCAAAAAATAAAATAAAATAAAAAAAAATTGACAGTGCCCTTTCCTGCAACCTGCTGTACATATCTAGATGTAGAAATAAGAAATCTGAATGTGTTTCCATCTTTAGGTGGCTTGCTTAGCTTCTGATAAACAACTTAAGACAGAAGCACTTAAGCTGCCACTTGCCCGGTGCTACAAGCTTCCACTCCCACCCTCTAAGAACATGCGCTCTAAGGATGGGAAGACTGTGTCAGAGAAGACAGTGGCGAAGAGGGAACCGCAGATTGTTAGGTGCCTGTGGTGCTTAGGAGAGAGCAGAGGGTAAATTGGGGAGCAATCAGGGAAGACTTCAAGGAGGAAGGGACACTAGGGCTGGGCTTTGAAGGATGAAGACAGTGACTGGGAAGAGAAAGACAAGAACTGTGAAGGGAAAGGTGGAGAGGTGGACTGAGGGGATGACCCAGGGACAGCCCCTAGGGAGGCCCTGACAGAGAGCCTGGTCCGTGAACTGCACTGTCCTGGCCTCGGCAGATGGAGTACTTCGGCACTATCGGCATCGGAACCCCCGCCCAGGAGTTCACCGTCATCTTTGACACCGGCTCCTCCAACCTGTGGGTGCCCTCCATCTACTGCTCCAGTCCCGCCTGCAGTAAGTGCCCAGCCCGCCCTGCCCTGCCCTTGCTCCCCAGCACCAGCTGAACCTGGGGAACCCTGGACACCCACGGGTTTCAAACAGCTCCCACCTCAAGCCTGCTGGAGCCACTCACAGGCATTTAATGAGCACCTACTACGTGCCAAGCACTGGGCTCTGGTGCTCCAGAGGGTCAAGAGATGAGTGATATGATCCCTACGGTCAAGGACTTCACAGTCTGAGGGCAGAGGGAAGCTCTCCTGAATAACCACTGCCTGAGAGAGGCCGTGGGGGGACGCCCAAAGCAAGACAGGGCCAAAGGACTGCGGAATAGCCCACCAGGAAAGAGTCCACTGTGAGAAAATGGCTCCAAAGCCTGGCTAGGACACGCTAGAGGGGAACGCTGAGTTCACTAAAAAAAAAAAAACAAACAAACAAAAAACTGGAGCTGCAGTGGCTCAGGCCAGTTGTCCTTGTGATAAGGAGGCGAGGGTAGGCATTGGAGATCAGCCTGGGGAACAGAAACCTCTCATCCATTTATAAAAAAAAAGAAGAGTTGTGGCCAGGTACAGTGTAATCCCAGCACTTTGGGAGGTTGAGGCAGGCAGGTTGCCTGAAGTTGGGAGTTCGAGATCAGCCTGACCAACATGGAGAAACCCTGTCTCTACTAAAAATACAAAATTAGTGAGGCGTGGTGGCGAATGCCTGTAATCTCAGCTACCCGGGAGGCTGAGGCAGGAGAATCACTTGAGCCGGGAAGGCAGAGGTTATGGTGAGCCAAGATCACACCATTGCACTCCAGCCTGGGCAACAAGAGTGAAACTCCATCTCAAAAAAAAAAAAAAAAATCCCTGGTTTGCTAATGAAACAATTTGTCTTTAGAAGTCAAAACAGTGTGCGTTGCAGGTTCCTTCCTATTCTAGTGTTTTAACATGAGTTTTAATTAAGAGGAGGTGCCTGTGGCATCATCCACATCATAACGGGAGCACTGCCCAGGGGGTAGGGGGTGAAGGTGCTGGTCATTGGGCAGCCATGGGCCTGCTCCGCTCAATGTTGGCCTGGGGGGTCCCCGGGAGGCCCTTGGAATTGGCTGGGACCTGCCATCAGTGAATAGTCTCAGCAGTTCAACAAGATAGGACAGAAGCTGGGGTCTCTTGGGCTCCAAGGGTGCAGGGGAAAGGTCACTGCTCCCCTCTGGAGCCCTCCCGGGGCCAGAGCACCCATCTCGGGAAGATGTCCCAGCATGACTCTCACCCAGCTCTCAGAGACTGATAATCACCGCTTGCCCTTGCAGCCAACCACAACCGCTTCAACCCTGAGGACTCCTCCACCTACGAGGCCACCAGCGAGACACTCTCCATCACCTATGGCACCGGCAGCATGACTGGCATCCTTGGATACGACACTGTCCAGGTGGGCACCTGCAGGCTGCCGCTGCATCCCACCGTCAGACACCCCCAAATAAGCTTATTCCAGCAGGATGAGTCTCGGTGATCACAAAAGTTACCTGATATAGGGGGGGCATGGTGGGAGAGAAGCAGCCGAGATGTGGCAGACATTGCTAGCTGGGGTGGCAGTGAGTAAAAGGGTGGGGTGCCTGGAGCCAGAAGCCACCCAAGAAGAATGTTATGGAGGGGTGGGGAGATAGTAAAGGCTCAGTTCTCTGCTAGCACCTCCTCCTCTTCCTCCTTCCCCTGACCTGCAGCCCCGCTAAGTCACGAAATCTCCGCAAGCCCTCTCTGCTACTTTTGGGGCATGGCAGGAGTCAGAGGCCCTGATTTGCCTGGGGTCTGCTTTGCATTTGCTCATCAGAAACACAAACACACAGTGACCATCTGTTCTCCAGCAAAATCTCACACTGAGTTACAGACTGTGGCCATCTGGAGATCAGCCACCATGGTTACCTCCAGTGGAGGAACAAGCATTCCAGGAGACAGTCCCTCTCCCCTCCTTCCAGCCTGATATCCTGGAAGCCAAGTCCTGCATAAGATGAACCAGGGTGGCTCTGGGCCCGAGGGTGGCACTCAGACCTCAGTGAACATGAGCTGATGGTGACCATCATCTCGGTTCCCCCACTCAGGTTGGAGGCATCTCTGACACCAATCAGATCTTCGGCCTGAGTGAGACCGAGCCCGGCTCCTTCCTGTATTACTCTCCCTTCGACGGCATCCTGGGGCTGGCCTACCCCAGCATTTCCTCCTCCGGGGCCACACCCGTCTTTGACAACATTTGGAACCAGGGCCTGGTTTCCCAGGACCTCTTTGCTGTCTACCTGAGCGCGTAAGTTGGATAGAGAGGGACCTCCTCCCATCTCCTGCTCCAGAGGTCACAGTGTTCCGGCCCAGCCAGGAGCTGTCCAAGGCTGGCTGGGATGGAGAGGGTCTTGGGAAGCAAGGGATTTGCAGTTGGTGTCTGACGCTGGAGAAATGTGTCTTTGGAGAGTAACAGTGCCAAGTCTCTCTCTGACGGACCATGTGCACTCTGTCTTATTTTACCAGCGTCTCTGTCCCCTTGATGTGCACAACTCAAATGTCATTAGCCATTTGCCCCCCAGTGCCAGTTCCATCATCCTTGGCCCCCAAAGATGCCATTTAAAGTGAATACACTCAGTGTGGCTCATGCCTGTAATCCCAGCACTTTGAGAGGCTGAGGCGGGAGGATCACCTGAGGTCAAGACCAGCCTGGCCAACATGGCAAAATCCTGTCTCTACTAAAAAATACAAAAATTAGCCAGGCATGGTGGCAGGTGCTTGTAATCCCAGCTACTCAGGAGGCTGAGGCAAGGAGAATCGCTTGAGCCTGGGAGACGGAGGTTGCAGTGAGCCGAGATTACACTACTGCACTCCAGCCTGGGCAACAGAGTGAGACTCCATCTCAAAATAAATAAATAAAATAAAATGAATACACTTAAAACAGACCAAAATTCCATAGCACAAAAATGAAAAGATTTGATCAAGACATATCATGAATGATGACATTTTTAAATCATGAAAGCATGTTTCTTTTATGATTTAACAAAATCTAGGTTCCAGTTGTGACTATTGGTTAATTCTAGGAATGAGCAAAGAATAAATGAACAAACACACAAATGAACAAAGAATAAATCCAATGTCAGTTTTGGCTGAGTAGAGTTTTATGCAAGAATATCTGAGGGCATCATCAACTTTCATAAGACACTCAACTTTCCTCTAACGATCACATACGTCTTCCTCTTTTGAAAGGGTTTACGAGGGTTTGCCATCATTCACATGTTTCCTTGGTGGGTAACTATGCGTCTAGGTCCTCACTGTATTGCATTGCACTGTGAGATGTTTGCAGCAAAGGTGGGGTGGGTTCAGTGAGTGGGGTCATGTTTTATAAACGGCCAGTTCTCGGATGATTAATTTCTTGTTGCCGTCTACATTTGCTTCCGCACCTAACCTGAAACTGCAGAGATTTCGGAAATGAATACTGCGATAACAAGGACCCCTGCAATTTACAACAGGAAGGCTCTTTGTCATTTATTCCTCTTGGCCAGTTAATGTTCAAGGTGGCTTTTAAACATAATCTGCCTTAAATATTTTGGCAGGGCATGGTGGTTCATGCCTGTAATCCCAGCACTTTGGGAGGCCAAGGCAGGCAGATCACGAGGTCAAGAGATCAAGACCATCTTGGCCAACATGGTGAAACCCCATCTCTACTAAAAATACAAAAATTAGCCAGGCGTGGTGCCACATGCCTGTAATCCCAGCTACTTGGGAGGCCTGAGGCAAGAGAATCGCTTGAACCCAGGAGGCAGAGGTTGTAGTGAGCCGAGATCGCACTACTGCACTCCAACCTGGTGACAAAGCGAGACTCTGTCTCAAAAAAAAAGAAAAAAATATTTCATGTGGGACCATTGTATCTCTTCAGCTAGCTCAGACCAGTGTAAGTCCTTGCCACCAGGGGTTGTCCCATGCATTGAGAATGTTTGGCAGCATCCCCAGCCTGTACCCATTTGACCCCAGTAGCACCCCCTACCCCCACCCAGTCATGACAATCCAAAATGTCTCCAGACATTCCCCTGGGGGCAAAACCACTCCCAGCCAAGAAACAGTGATCTTCACCATGTAAGAGCTGACACTGTCACACGTATTCACTTCCCGGGGGTCCCCATGGCAACTAGAGTGAGCACCATGGTGGAAACCACACACTTTGGAACCCAAGAGATCTGCATTCTTCCAAACTTAGTTCCACCACTCCTCAGCTGTGTGATCTTGGGCAGGTGGCCTCACCTCTCTCAGGCTCAGGGTCCTCCTGGTAAGTGGAAATAACAGTGACAGTGCCCACTGCATGGACCCTGGCCTAAGAGGAAAAGAAACCACATTTGTCACACCTGAGCACAGCCCTGGCAAGTGCCCAATCAAGGGTAACTCTGAGGATGCAACAGCACATGTTGAGACGAATGAACAAACAAAAGAATTCAGGTCTTCTCCCCTCACTTTCCATAGCAATGACAAGAGCGGCAGCGTGGTGATGTTTGGCGGCATCGACTCTTCTTACTACACCGGAAGTCTGAACTGGGTGCCTGTTTCTGTCGAAGGTTACTGGGAGATCACCGTGGACAGGTGAGACCGCCATGGATGGGCAGCATCCAGGCCTGGGTGCCAAATCCCATCTCCTTACGGATTCATAGGTAACCAGCTTCCCAAAATCCCCCGAGAAACAGCTGGCACAGGGGAACCCACTCCAGGGGGAAGGTGGAAGTTGGCCAAGTCAGAGAGACCCCTAGAAAGACAGCTCCCTGGAGGAGGAGGAAAGGGCTGTCTGGGAAACCGAGACTCTACAAGGGTGAGACGGCCACTGTCCTTGTAGTCACAGAGGCAGGACAATCCACCAGCATCCCTGGGGAGAGCTGGGGGACCCTCCTGTCCACACAGCTCACAATTTAAGGAGCCTGTGAACCAGCACATGCTCCTCCCACTTGAGGAAAAATGCCACCTCCAACCTAGAAGGAGAGCAAAATGGCCAAGAAATTGTGTGGTCATTTTGTTCCACCCTGCCCTTCAGGGCCTCCCTGGGCCCCCTTGCAGCCTCATTTCCGAGCTATTCTTCCCCTAGCTCGCTAGCCAATTGTGCAGGTTTTCCCAAGAGTGAACAATTTCCCAGGACAAAGACTTTCAGTACTAAAACTGGGAGCATCCCAGGCAAACCAGGACACATTGGTCACCTCATGTCTGCCCAGCCATGCTAGAATTTCACCTGTTATGTATGAAATTTTTCTTTTTGTTGCTGCAAAGAAAAATTAGTACTGGGACAAAGGATCTCTCCGCAAAGCAATTCTTTTTACTTTCTGCAGAAAGGGTACTCCGGCTAGCAATCTTGCCACAGGAATACAACAAAGGAAAGCAGACGTATTTATTTCTTACGCATTTGGGGTTAACTGCTGTGTCTGATCTCCATTGGTTGGAGCCAGACCTCACAATCTAAACTAAAACCCGATTGGCTAATAACTTGAAACTTTTCTAAACAGGTAAAAGCAATGGAGAGCAAAAAACAAGGTAGTCAAAATAAGGAACAGGCATAGGCTGCAAGCTGGGACATGCCTGTGAGCAAGTCCAGCACAGATATCTTGGTTAAAGTACAAGGACGTCAAATGTGCTACGTGCCTGTAAGCACGTCTAATGGCTACACAGGATAGGGCTTCTAGCAAAAAGACAAGAAGGCTTTTGAAGAAAATGTTTAAAACAAACTATTATTTCTAACACTTATGAATTTTTCTTAAACAAGAAAGGAAACTTTGAAGAGGAACTTTTCTACTTCCTACAACCGGTTCCTCCAACTCCTGCCCCAGCCCTCTGGTCTCCATCCCACCCCAAATGCTGTCCCCTCTGCCCATGATGTCCACCTTCTCTCTTCACCTGCCTGGAAACCCTGGATGTCTGCTCCCCTGGCTGTTCCCCTCCACTGCCTCTCACCCTGGACCCTGTTTCTGTTCCCTGCTGCGTGCCTGGCTCATCATCTTGCCCTTCTGCCAACATAACTCATCTTGCCAGCTAGGCTGGGCGCTCCCTGCAGCCTGGAACTGTGAGGCGTCTTGTTTAGCTTTGCATTTCCCATGTCTGGCACAGAGTAGGCACTTGGGAAGTATTTGTTGGGTAAATGGATGCAGGATGAATGAGTGCACGAATGAGAATGGAAATTTCCCGCATTGGCCAATGGCTGAGTGGGGAAGAAACATCTGGGGTCACCTGGTTCCTCCTTGGGGAGATGTACCCCTGAGGGCCGAGGGGCCTTCACATGCATCTTGCCCTCAGCATCACCATGAACGGAGAGGCCATCGCCTGTGCTGAGGGCTGCCAGGCCATCGTCGACACTGGCACCTCTCTGCTGTCCGGCCCAACCAGCCCCATCGCCAACATCCAGAGCTACATCGGAGCCAGTGAGAACTCAGATGGCGAGGTGAGTGCAGCCCTAACTGCTCTGTTCTACACTCAAGCAGTGGGTGTGCCAGGCAGAAGAGACAGAAACCCTTCTAACTTTTCACACCCTCCCTCTTTCCAGATGGTGGTCAGCTGCTCATCCATCAGCAGCCTGCCTGACATTGTCTTCACCATCAATGGCAACGAGTACCCTGTGCCACCCAGTGCCTATATCCTGCAGGTAAGGGGGCTCTGGACCACCCACTAGAGGGGCCCCCACAGAATGTGGCCACAGAGTCCCCCTCTGCAGAGGGAAAATGCACTTCCACGAGCTGAAGTCAAGAGGCTGAGGCAGACTAACATCTGCCCTAGACACCTCCAGAGAAAAAGAATATATTAAAAACAAATGCAGGAATAAGAATTCAGATATAGCTCCCTAAGGGAACAAGTGAAGCAAAGGTTATTGGAGTGAAAAGATTTGGACCGCTGGGTCCAAGTCCTGGGTCTGAATTACTACACCATTGATTCTGAGCAAGCTACAACTCAGCCTCGGTTTTCTTATCTAGAAAGCAGAGACGGCAGCTTTCCCCACCCTCAGAGCCAGGTTGGGTTAACCAAGTGAAACTGATCACATCAGAGATAGCAAGGGTTGGGCAAATGGAAAACCTAATTTCCATAGGCTGGGGCTTCTGACACTCCTACCGTCTCTACCAAGGAGCAAATCTTTAGCTATATGAACCACAAGAAAACTCCTTGCGTTCTATTATTATATGTCAGGTGGAAAACTAATTTTGCTAGTGGATTGATGTGATTCAACAAGAAGCACGGAGGCCTGGGCCCGCCGGTGATTCTGATTACATTAGGAGAGGGTGAGGCCTGAGCCATGGAGTGAGAGCTGCGGGGGTTCAGAGCTCCCCAAGTGATTTTAATATGCAGCCAAGGTTGCAGCCCAGTGACCTAGTGAGGCAAAAGGGATAAAGGCTCATCCGGATTGCCCCTGGACGGGATCAGAACCATAATGAGAAAAGGCTGTGTCGGCAGGGTTTTCAAACTCCTTCCTAGCAGCAGAATTCTCCCCAAGCCCCTTAACTCTCCCCAAGCCCCTTAACTCTGAGGCTGTCAGGGTCCGGGTGCCTGCCAGAAACATCAGATAATGTCCAGTAATCCATAGAAAGCAATCGTGCTGTGAACAGCTTCTACAGGCGGACTCCAGGCCAAGGACAGCTGAGTCCCTGGACACTGAGCCAGGAAGCTCCTCCTTGCACATACCTTGCAGCTGGACCAGGGTGCCCTGGATGTTAATTACCCAGTACCTGGCACTGCTGCATCGGTGTCCCAGCTCCACTTTTATTCTCCTCTTCTCCAGGACGACCAGAGCTGCACCAGCGGCCTCCAGGGCATGAACATCCCCACCGCCTATGGAGAGCTTTGGATCCTGGGTGATGTCTTCATCCGCCAGTACTTCACCGTCTTCGACAGGGCAAACAATCAGGTTGGCCTGGCTCCCGTGGCTTAAGCCTAAGTCTTTCCAGCCACTTCCCAGGAAGATCTGGCCTCCTTCCTGTGCCCACTTTAGATGTATATAATTAATTCTCCTAACTGTCCTTCCCAGGGGAATGTGGAGGTCTTGGCCCTGTTCCCTGTCCTACCAATAATGTAGAATAAAAACATAACTTCCTGAAACAGGTTTTTGGAGCTGCTTCTCTTTGCTGGTCTTTTTCCTTCACATCATGGAGGTTAGCACAGCAGGGCAGGGATCAAAATGACCACATCCACTTGGATGGCACCCAACACACTCACCCCAGTAGCGGACATGATAGAGCCAGGAAGACAGGGTGGGGTCAGGGGGTTGTGCTGGAAGCATCACAAAAAGACCTGGGGGCCAAACATGCTAGGCTCATCTCATAGAAGGGACACTGGGAGCTGAGACTGTGTATTGTACTCTAGCCTGGGTGACAGAGAGACTCCATCTAAAAAAAAAAAAGGCCAGGCGCAGTGGCTCCTTGTAATCTCAGCACTTTGGGAGGCCAAGGCAGGTAGATCACGAAGTCAGGAGATCGAGACCAGCCTGGCTAACACGGTGAAAACCTGTCTCTACTAAAAATACAAAAAATTAGCCGGGTGTGATGGCACATGCCTGTAGTCCCAGCTACTCAGGAAGCTGAGGCAAGAGAATCGCTTGAACTCAGAAGACGGAGGTTGCAGTGATCCGAGGTCGGGCCATTGCACTCCAGCCTGGGCGACAGAGCGAGACTCCATCTCAAAAAAAGAAATAGAATCATGAGGAAAGGAAAGTGACCAGGAGAGTCAGGAGAGGTGGCCAGTAATGGTGATGTCCCTAAGTAGACAGGACAAGGCAGTGTTGTCGCAAGACATGGACAGGAGAAGAGGAAGAGGCTGACATCTCACAATCTTCCAGGATGCCCTTATGATTCGCTGGCTGACCGAGACTAACAGTTCATCTCCCCAAGATCCCAGGCACAAGACACCGAACCCGTCAGTTTCCCCATCAGTAACTAAAGAGGATGGTGTTCTACTTCCCTGAACAGAGGCTGTGAGACAGAGAATTAAGCATGTTCATTAGCATATATGCCACAGAAAGGCAAAGCGGAAATGGAGCAGTTTCTCAAGAGACGGCTTGGTAGCAAAGTGTTCAATGGAAAACACAGTTTCAAAATAAGTATAGAACATGGTACATTCTAGGCCCTTCCTCAGGGTTCACCAGCTGCAGTTCCCAATCAAAGGCTCTGAGAAGTCCTGCTACAAAGTGATCTGTTTCATTTTAACTCAGCAGAGCTTGATCTCAGACCCTCTCTTGTTAGTAAATCTATTACAGCCCTAGGCTCCTCGGCATGCATGCTGGGAAAATTCCCATAGCTCCTGCTTCTGGTGACAACCAACCCAGGCTGTCTGTTGAAGACACAGGCCCAGAGGCTAAAGCTGGGCTCTAGGAAGGGCGGGGGTAAGCTCCAACACCCAGTGCCCCAGGTCTCCCCAGGGTCACTCTCACACTCCCAAGCCCATTTTCCATAGCTGGATAATCTTTATGACACATACATTTCATCTCATCCCTCCCTTGCTTTAAACTCTTAATACCTTTTTGCCATTGCCCTTGGAATAAAACAGCAAATCTTTGGCATAGCTTCCAGGTCCTGTGTGCTCCTTTCCCTCCAAACCTTCCCTGCTTCACTCTGATCCCATTACCCTGAGCTCCCCCGACACTGGCCTCCCACAGCCGCAATAGCCCAAGTGCTTCCCCACCTCCAGACTTTGCACATGCTGTTCCCTTTGCCTGGGTTGCTTTTCCCTCTTTCTCGACTTGCTAACACCTGGTGTCTGCAGACTTGGCTTAAATGTCACTTCCCAGCTGGGCGCAGTGGCTCACGCCTGTAATCCCAGCACTTTGGGAGGCCAAAGTGGGCAGGTTACCTGAGGTCAGGAGTTCAAGACCAGCCTGGCCAACATGGTGAAACCCCAACTCTACTAAAAAAAAAAAAAAAAAAAAAATACAAAAAATTAGCTGGGCGTGGTAATGGGCACCTGTAATCTCAGCTACTTGGGAGGCTGAGGCAGGAGAATCACTCGAACCCAGGAGGCAGAGATTGCAGTGAGCCGAGATCGTGGCTTGCACTCCAGCCTGGGCAATAAGAACAAAACTCCGTCTCAAAATAAATAAATAAATAAAGTAACTTTCCTGTAAAAGCGATCAGTCCTCCCTGACCACTCTCTCATAGAGGCTAGGCCCACCTTTTCCCTCATGGCACTGGGCACTACCTGTAACCATGCATTTAAGTGTTTAGGATTCACAAGGGCAGGGACGGTGATCGTTTTGTTTACAGTTGAAGCCTGAGCAAGAGCAGGGCTTGGCACATAGTAGGTGCTCAGTAAATATTTGCTAAATGAGTGACTGGAGATGACTTTTTAAAAGAATACAACTGACCTAGGATGAGAGTATGAGAGTGTGGATATGGTTTGATGAGGCCATGTGCACAACAACAGGTGGGTCAGCTTCCACCCCCACCAACATTCTCTCCTCGTCATATTTTGTCATGGGATAAGCGGGTGGATTTCTCAAGTTTCTGGGAAGGAATTTCACCCTGTCCTGGCTCCTCTGCTGGATTTGTTTCTCTGATATTTCCCATGTACCTACTTTGAAGATGTGCAGTGTGCTAGGCTCTGGGGAAACGGGCAGGTCCTCTTGGATCCTATCTGTTCTCCTGCACCGGGCCCCATCCTTCCTTCCTTCCTCCCCCCATCTCAACCCCAGCAGCTGCAGCTCAGCCTCTCTCTCCCAGCACGTCTTCCATTCCCACCCTGGGATTCCTGAACCCAGCCAGAATCTAAAGAGGGTCCTCATCAGACAGATCATTTGACCAACATATTTGTTTGGATCCACCCCACTTGGCTGCACAAGGGAAGATACGTTCACAATCCTTTTCTGCAGTCTCAGACCTCTGATTCATACACGGGCCTTGTGGGTGTAGGCACAGCTCCTTCCATCCTTTTCACCCACACTCGTCCAGGAGTGTTATTTTAATCTCACAGGTTTTCTGCTCCATTCATCCTCACCTGTCTCAAATGATCACTCTCACACTTTGCTAGTGGAAGTGTAAATGGGCACCACCCCCAACGAGCGTGATGTGGCTGCATCTATCAAAATTACAAATGCATACGCTGGCTGGGCACAGTGGCTCATGCCTGTAATCCCAGCACTTTGGGAGGCCGAGGTGGGAGGATCACCTCAAATCAGAAGTTTGAGACCAGCCTGGCCAACAGAGTAAAACCCCGTCTCTACTAAAAATACAAAATTAGCCCAGTATGGTGGCGCATGTCTGTAATCCCAGCTACTCAGGAGGTTGAGGCAGCAGAATCACTTGAACCTGGGAGGCAGAGGTTGCGGTGAGCCAAGATCACACCATGGCACTCCAGCCTGGGCAATAAGAGTGAAACTCTGTCCGAAAAAAAAAAAAATGGATATGCCTTTTGGCTCAGTAACCTCACTTCTGGGAATTTACCTTAAAGATACACTTGTACATGTGCAAAATGACGTAAGGACATGATTCTTTATAGCATCATGTGGAAAAGCAAGATTTGAAATGACCCAGAAGTCCATCAACAACGGTGCTAAAGTGGAAAGATTTTTCTTTTCTTTTCTTTTTTTTTTTTTTAAATGGAGTCTTGTTCTGTCACCCAGGCTGGAGTGCAATGGCGCGATCTCAGCTCACTGCAACCTCCACCTCCCAGGTTCAAGTAATTCTCCTGCCTCAGCCTCTTGAGTAGCTGGGATTACAGGTGCTTGCCACCACACCGGCTAATTTTTGTATTTTTAGTAGAGACAGGGTTTCACCATGTTGGTCAGGCTGGTCTCTAACTCCTCACCTCGTGATCCACCCACCTGGGCCTCCCAAAGTTCTGGGATTACAGGCGTGAGCCACCGTGCCCGGCCTCAGAAAGACGTTAAAAAGAGGGTAAGTTAAAAAACAAAACTGTTGCACGACAGGGATAGATAGACTATGCTATCTACAGATTGTAAAGAAGGAAAATAAAAAGATTTTCTTGCATATGAATAAAGGAATTCAGGAAGGACACTCAAGAACCAGCAACCATGAAGAGGAGAATAGGGGAGTGGGGTAGAATTCCTCATTGAGTACAATTTTATGTGTGTAGGCGGGAGGGGGAGGGTCTCTGTCACCCAGGAGGGAGTGCAGTGGCACAATCACAGCTCACTGCAGCCTTGAACTCGTGGGTTCAAGGGATCCTACCATCTCAGCCTCCCAGGTAGCCAGGACTACAGGTGCACATCATCAGCCCAACTAAACGATTTTTTGAGACAAAGTCTCACTCTGTTGCACAGGCTGGACTATAATAGTGGAATCTCAGCTCACTGCAACCTCTGCCTCCCAGGTTCAAGCAATTCTCCTGCCTCAGCCTGCCAAAGTGCTGGGATTACAGGTGTGTGCCACCACACCCTGCTAATTTTTGTGTTTTTAGTAGAGAGGGGTTTCATCTTGTTGGCCAAGCTGGTCTCAAACTTCTGACCTCAGGTGATCTGCCCACCTCGGCATCCCAAAGTGCTGAGATTACATGTGTGAGCCACCATGCCCGGCCCCAACTAATTTTTTAATATTTATGTTTTGCAGAGACAGGGTCTCACTGTTACCCAGGCTGGCCTCAAACTCCTGGCCTCAAGCAATCCTCCTGCTTTGGCCTCCCAAAGTGTTGGGATTACAGGCATGAGCCACCACGCCCAGCCCAAATTTTTATTTTTAGTGACATGGCCATAGTACACATTCAAAGTAAGTGAATTACAGTGATTTTGAGCCTCTGAAAGTGTGTCCTACTTAGAAACCTACTGTGACTTGCCTTCAGGCCATGCATCTAATAATCTTCAAAATCGGGTCTCTTGAAACAGGTCTTACCATTCTGCCCTTTGGGAAGCCCCCAGGTGCAAGGGAAACTAGGCCATAGAATGGGCTTCCAACATACTCCCATTCTGTTCTGTTTCTCAGAAGCCTAAAAGTGGAATCCTAGCTCAGGGAAAATGCAGGGTGTCTCTATCCAGGAACAAACACCCCCTTGCTTGTGGGGGCCCAGGCTCCAGAGAGTTCAGAGCAGCTCATCCCATTAAAGGCACTGCACACCCTGCTGGGGGCTTCAGGTGGACTCCAGCCTCCTGGTGCACAGTGGTTTATCATGAGCAGAACACGTCCTTACATGGGCCAGTGAGAGCCCTGGCCCAGCCCTCCACCAATGGCTCCTGCACCTATGCCCCAAGAGACTTCTGATGCCTGGGGACAAGCAGAAAGGTAGGCTCAGTCTTTGGGCAAGGCCACCTGAGTGTGCTAGAGAGCCAAAAGCCCAGGACAAGTCTCGACACGTGAGAGTTGAAAGTTGGGAGACACTGGGCGCAGTGGCTCACGCCTGTCATCCCAGCACATTGGGAGGCTGAGGCGGGAGGATCACAAGGTCAGGAGTTCCAGACCAGCCTAACCAACATGGTGAAACCCCGTCTCTACTAAAAATACAAAAATTAGTTGGGCATGGTGGCATGTGCCTGTAATCCCAGCTACTCAGGAGGCTGAGGCAGGAGAATTGCTTGAACCCGGGAGGCAGAGGTTGCAGTGAACCGAGATCGTGCCACTACACTCCAGCCTGGTGACAGAGCAAGACTCCATCTCAAATAAATAAATAAATAAATAAATAAATAAACAGAAAGTTGGGGGACAACTACCAGGGCATCTTCACACCCTTGGGGGGGACAATCCTGAGGCAAGGCATGGGCTCCACAATCTCCCAGAGGGTCCCTAGAAGGACAACGTGCCAATTGCCCATAGCTGTAACTGGCTCATCAGTGCCCCTTGATTGCTCTTCTTTTCTTGGCTCTCACCCGAATACCATCTATGGGTCCGCTTTAGCGAGAACTCAAACTACAGTAGTATTCATAGGGCCCCGTTCTAAACTGTGGGCCATCAGCTGTCTCTCCAAACTCCGGCAGGAGAACCTCATCAAGTGAGATGTGAAGCAAAGGGAAAACACCTGGACTGGGAGTCGGAAGAATGAGGCTTTCCTCGAATTCCGCCGTCATAATCTATGCAGCCTGAGAACACTCTCCTAACTTCTCCGAGCCTCTGCTTCTCAGCTGTAATACTGGGTGGGGAACAGTCCAGTTAAGCATGTTTTTATACTTGAAAAAACTTGGGCAAAATATTCACAACTGTCCCACTGCCCCCTCCCAACTTTCTTCTTTTCTTTTTTTTTTTTTTTGAGACAGGGTCTTGTTTGGTCACCCAGGTTGTAGTGCAGTGGTGCGATCTCAGCTCACTGCAACCCCTGCTTCCTGGGCTCAAGCCATTCTCCAGCCTCAGCCTCTCCAGTAGCTGGGACGGTAGGCATGCACCACCATGCCTGGCTAATTTTTGTATTTTTTGTAGGGATGGGGTTTCGCCATGTTGCCTAGGCTGGTCTCAAACTGCTGAGCTCAATGCGATCTACATGCCTCAGCTCTCCAAAGTACTGGGATTACAGGCGTGAGCCACTGTGCCTTTATTTTTTTTTTTTTTTTTTTTTTTTTTTTGAGACAGAGTCTCACTCTATCACCCAGGCTGGAGTGCAGGGCGGGATCTCAGCTCACTGCAACCTCCACGTTCTGGGTTCAAGCGATTCTCCTGCCTCAGCCTCCCGAGTAGCTGGGACTGCAGGCATGTGCCACCATGCCCAGCTAATTTTTGTACTTTTAGTAGAGATGGGGTTTCACCATTTTGGTCAGGCTGGTCTTGAACTCCTGACCTCATGATCCTCCCGCCTCGGCCTCCCGAAGTGCTGGGATTACAGGCATGAACCACCACGCCCGGCCTCCTTTTTTTAACATTCAAAATGAAGATCATTGACCTGAGTCCTATTTGCAGAGACAGGTGGGGGGAATTAAACTTAAATTGCATGCTAACTTATTGAGTAAAGGAACAGCGATGAGGAAATTGGTACTGATTTTTAGCCACTACCATTTTGACATGGACTTGTTTGAAAAGTTGCAGTGTGGGGGGCAATGAGCACTCTACACTTTCATCCCAAAATCAGATCCCACATGGCATCACGAAGCTGGGTGGGCTGTAGCAAGCTTAGGGGCCACAGAGCCACAAGCGCAAACCACTGAGACTTACAGAGGCATTATCACACGTCATTGTCACAACTCCATAAGGTAGGCCTGTTATTATCCCCATTGTTCAAATAAGGGAGCAGAGGCCAGGTGCGGTGGCTCATGCCTGTAATCCCAGCACACTGGGAGACCGAGGCAGGTGGATCACCTGAGATCAGGAGTTTGAGACCAGCCTGGCCAATATGGTGAAACCCCATCTCTATTAAAAATACAAAAAATTAGCTGGGCATGGTGGTAGGCACCTGTAATCCCAGCTACTCAGGAGGCTGAGGCAGGAGAATTGTTTGAACTCGGGAGGTGGAGGTTGCAGTAAGCCGAGACCTCGTCATTGCAGTCGAGCCTGGGCAACAAGAGCGAAACTCTACCCCAAAAAAGAAATGGCTGGCCTGCCATTTCATCTCAGAGGTTCCTTCCCAGGAGAAGTCCTCTCCATCATCTTTTTCCTTTTCACTGTAGAAGCCCCCGGTGTCTGCATGGTATTCCATGGTGTACATACCACACAGCCATAAAAAAGAATGAGATCATGTCCTTTGCAGGGACATGAATAGAGCTGGAGGCCATCATCCTTAGCAAAGTAACTCGGGAAGAGAATATCAAATACTGCATTTATAAGTGGGAGCTAAATGATAAGAACACATGGACACACAGAGGTGAACAGCACACACTGGGGTGTATGGAAGGGTGGAAGAAGGGTAGAGGGAGAGACTCAGGGAAAATAACTAATGGGTACTAAGCTTAATCCCTGGTTGATGAAATAATCTGTACAACAAACCCCTGTGACATGAGTTTAACTATATAATAAACCTGCACCTGTACCCTCGAACTTAAAAGTAAAAAAAATAAAATAAAATGAAAAATAAAATCATGCTCTTGGGGAAAAAAACAAAAAGAAGTCTCCCAATGCAAAAGGCAACCAAGTGCTTACAGGAGACCCTTCCCCAACCCAGTCCCAATTTGGTGCCAGCTTTTCTTGGGGTCACGTTTCCCACCTTCCCACAGGTAAGCGGTGAATGAGCAGCGCAGCCTGGGGAACAGAGACAACCTTTAATCAGGAAACCTCAGGGAGACAAACGCCTGGCGGCACAGTCCCAGTGAGTGGACTCCCAGCCGGACGCAACGCTTCCTCCAGGAGAACTTGGCAGCCCCGACCCTTCTCAAAGGATGAGCCAGCCATGCAGTCCAGGGAGGACGCTGACACTTCCTCCATTCTTACAGCACATTCCAAACACTCCTTGGGAACAAGGTCATATCCAGCCTTGGGAGTCTTCCACCCTCACCAGGGCCCCTGCAGGAGGGAGCCCAGGCATCCCCACCAGGTTCACCCTTGGAGCCGCCCTGCACACTTCCTGGGCCACGGGCAGAGTGTCCACTCTCCAGAGTCTCCCAGACACAGTGACCTGCCTACACGGTGGACTCTTCCCCCTGAGAGGCCCGCACGGGGGGGTGCTGGGGGCCGGGGCGGGTGGTGGCTGCAAGCGCTGCAGAGAGTCTAGAAGTGGTGGGAGAAAGTGTGCGAGGCCTGAGGAGGGTGATGCGGGTCTTCGAGGGGCTAGGGTCCATCATGGAAAGTGCTGAAGCTTCCATTAGGAGGGTGGCAGGCAGAGGAGGCTGCCCAGAGGCTGTCCGGGCCCCAGAGGCTGAAAAGGAGTGCTCTGGAGTCACAGCAGGTAGCTGAGGAGCCCCTGGGGAGGCTAGAGGTAGAGTAGGGGCTCCTGGAGGGGTCAAAGGCCCTGGTGAGAATCGAGGGGAGGCCCCAGGGTCCCCTGGGAACATGCCTGACAGCCCCAATGGGGGTGAGTGTGGAGCATAAGCTCCTGCCGGGCTTCTAGGTAAAGTCTGTGTTTTTGACAAGTTGGTTCTTAAAAAGAGCCAGAGGAGATGGAGCGCCGGCCTCGAGGGAGATGCTGTCGGGTGCCCGGGGCAGGAGCTACAGCTGACAGGGGCCTCAGCATCTCCAGGCACACTCCGAGCAGCTTTGCCGAATGCCACCTTTCTGTGAGGGGAGAGCTTTTCTTCCAGAGGAGACAGGGAATCTAGAGAGAGGAGAGTGAAACAAGATGCATGGCGGTTCTCTCCAGTGGCTGAGGCACTCTGGGACAAGGTACTCGGGGGACACCCAAGCTCTGTCCTCAGAGGGGCCCCAGCACACCTGGTGAGGACCGGCCAGCTCCTGCCTCCAGGAAGAGAAGACTGAAGGAGCAATGAACGGAGGGAGGCAGTTAGCTGTGTGACCTCACACAAGGCATGCAACTCCCCTGGGCCTCTGTTTCCTCATCTGTAAAATGGGCACAGCAGTCAGGACTGAGTGTGAGTGAAAGGGTGCACAGAGAGTCTCAGCCTAAACCTCAATGTGAACTATAGACTTTGGATGTCAATGACATGTCAATATCAGTGTAGGATCACCGATTATAACAAACATGTCACGCTGGTGTGGGGTGCTAACGGTGGGTGACACTGTGATGTATGGAGTCTGAGGTATATGGGAACTCCCTGTACTTTCCACTCAATTTTGCCATGAGACTCAAACTGTTCTAAAAAAATAGTTTCTTTGAAGAATTTTTTTAAAATTCTCAGGCTAGGGCTTGGCACATCATAAAGACTCAGTAATAAGGGGAAAGCAAACACAGACACCCCTCGACTTATGATGGGGTCACGTCCCAATAAACTTGTAAATCAAAAACACATTTTAGGCTGGGCATGGTGGCTCACGCCTGTAATCCCAGCACTTTGAGAGGCCGAGATGGGCAGATCACCTGAGGTCAGGAGTTCTAGACCAGCCTGGCCAACGTGGTAAAATCCCATCTCTACTAAAAATACAAAAAAACTAGCTGGGCGTGGTGGCGTGTGCCTATAGTCCCAGCTACTTGGGAGGCTGAGGCACGAGAATCACTTGAACCCAGAGTGAGAGAGTGAGACTCCTCAAAAAAAAAAAAAAAAAGGAAATTCTGTCATTTGCAACAGGGATGAAATTGGAGGACATTATGCTAAGCGAAATAAGCCAGACACACAAAGACAACTACATGATCTCAGTTTGATGTGGAATCTAAAAAGGCTGAAGCCAAAGAAGCAGAGAGTAGTATCGTGGCTATGGAGGCTGACGGGGGTGAGGGGAATGGGGAGATGACTGTCAAAGGGTATAAAATCTCAGTTAGACAGGAGGAATACGTGTTGTGTTGTATTTTGTTTTGTTTTGTTTTGTTTTGTTTAGAGACAGTGTCTCTCTGTGGCCCAGGCTGGAGTGCAGTGGTGCCAATTCTTGGGAATCAATCCAGTGTCCTATCTAAAAGCATCGATGCTAGGCTGAAGTCCTGGCTCTACCACCAATCAGCTATGTGATCTCGAGCACATCACTTCACCTCTCTAGGTCTCAGTTTCCTCACCTGGCACAGGGGGATGACAGGAGTACTGCTGGGATGTAGACACATGAGGTGTCCCGACACACAGTGGGTGCTCAGTGCATATTAGCGATTTACTCGTCTGCAAAACAGACTTAGTTCCCATGTTGTAATTCAAAATAAAGAAGAAAGCAGAGGAAGAGATTAAGAAAGGAGATAAAGATAAAAGCCGGGCTCGGTGGCTCTCGCCTGAAATCCCAGCACTTTGGGAGGCTGAGGCGGGCAGATCATGAGGTCAGGAGTTCGAGGCCAGCCTGGCCAACATGGTAAAACCCCGTCTCTACTAAAAATACAAAAATTAGCTGGGCATGTGGCGCACACCTGTAATCCCAGCTACTCAGGAGGCTGAGGCAGGAGAATCACTTGAACCAGGGAGGCAGAGGTTGCAGTGAGCCGACCTCGCACCACTGCACTTCAGCCTGGTGGACAGAGCGAGACTCTGTCTAAAAAAAGAAAAAAAGAAAGGAGATAAAGAGGAAAAAGGCAGTGCAAGGTAACAGACATCATGGTGTGTGGCACCACGAGCACAGGACGAGGGTAGGCAGGCCACGGCACAGCCATGCAACCTTGAGCGAGCCACGTTCCCTCTCGGAGCCTGGCTTCCTCACATCCAGCCCTTTACAAGTTCCATGTATCTGGGAAGAAGAGCAAAATGGAAGAAGATGGCGGGAAACTCCAGGACCCAGAGGCCCACTTACCTGGGCAGGAAGAACAGCATTCCCCAGGGAGCAGAGCAGGGTCGGCACAGGCCCGCTGGCAGGGAACCTTCTCGCAGCTCACCTCTCCCAGCTGGGGAAGCAGAAGGACCCCCATGAGGAAGCCCAGAGCATCTTGCCTGCCCTGGGCAGTGCCCTCAAGGGCCTCTTGCACCAGCAGCAGGACCCATGGAAAGATCCCAGAACAGAGGCTGCAGTGCTGGGCCCTCGCCTGGAGAACAGATAAAGCCAACCGTGGCCGGACCCCCTTAGGAAAACCGCTTCTCCCTCTGGACTTCCACAGAGAGAGGAGATGGTCAAAACCAAAGGTATTCTGGCAGCTAATTAAAGGTGAAGAAGGGAAGGAGAATGGACTTGTGCTGGCAAAGGGGCTCCATGTTTTGCAAAGGGATGAAAGGCAAGCCGCCCTCCGGCCGGGCCGCTGCTGGGTTCCCAGGCCCAGCTCACCTGGCACGTGCACCGGGTACAGGGCTCATCATCCAAGGTGAACACCTGGCCGTTCGCCACCTTCCTCCCCTCGTAGTTGCAGTCTGTGGAGGCAGAGGAGACAGGGGCTCATGAGAGCCGAGGCCTGGCCGGGAGCCTCGCACATGAGGCAGCAGGTCCTACTCACCTCGGCACACGGGGCAGCACTCCCCATCAGGGTGGAAAGGGTAGGTACAGGTGATGGGGCAGTCCACGGGGGAACAGGCCACTGAGCCCAGCTGCAGGACACAGAAAACACACAAGGCCCTTGGTTCAGGTCAGCGGATGAGACACTCAGGAAGGCACTGCTCCTATAGCCACTGAGTGCCCATCAGAACGACCCACATTGTGGGAGGAGTCCACGGTGGGGCAGTGGGGCAGGGTGGGGGGCATTTTCTCTGTTCGGGTCCATCTTCCCACTAGAATTCAAGCCCCGCAAAGGTAAGACCATGGCCTTGTCCACGGAGGGCATCTGTTAATGGGCGCCTGTTGCATGGACTGCCCCGGAAAGATGAGAGATCCAGAGGCCAAAGATCCCCAAAGCCTGAGGCTGAGAACGGGGGCCTACGTGCAGTGGGTCGCTCAGGGTCAGTAGCACAGGGCTGTTGTTGACATGCACAGGGCTGTTTACCCTGAGTTTCTCAATCTCTCTGCAGACTGTGTCCCTTGTCACGCATGTACTCTGCTGAGGCTCACTGATCACCAAAGGAATGTCACATCTGTACCCACACCAGCAAAGCAGCGCCAACCGCATTCAGAACGTCAGCAGGATAAGCATTAACTATGTCTTTGCCGGGAGCGGTGGCTTAAACCTGTAATTCCAGCATTTTGGGAGGCCGAGGCAGGTGGATCACCTGCGGTCAGGAATTTGAAACCAACCTGGCCAACACGGCAAAACTCCGACTCTACTAAAAGTACAAAAATTAGCCGTGCACCTGTAATCCCAGCTACTCGGGAGGCTGAGGCAGGAGGATCACTTGAGGCCAGGAATTCAAGACCAGCCTAGGCAACAGCCCAAGATCCTGTCTAAATATTTTTTAATGTAAAATTTTTAAAATATATTTTTTAAAAAGAAAAAAAAACTTTTTGGCTGGGAGCAGTGGTTCATGCCTATAATCCCAACACATTGGGAGGTGAGGTGAGGACTGCTTGAGACCAGGAGTTCCAGACCAGCCTGAGCCATATAATACAACCCCATCTCTATGAAAAAAAATTTTAATTAGCCAGGTGTGGTGGTAATCCCAGCTAGGTGTGATCCCACCTACTTGGGAGGCTGACATAGGAGGATCACTTGAGCCCAGGAGGTCAAGGTTGCAGTGAGCCATGATCACGCCACTGCACTTCAACCTGGGTGACAGAGCAAGACCTGTCTAAAAAAAAAAAAGTTTTGTTTTCATTTTCCAAAACCTAAATGATACTATGGGACATACTTTTTCAGACTGAGAGGCAGTACGACCCAGGAGAATAAATGTGCATCTTGGAATCACAAAACGAGGATTCCATTCTCAATACTGTGATTAACTAGTTATGGGATCTTGAGCAGACTGTCTCTCTGTGCCTCGGTTTTCTCATCTAGAAGAATAAGATGATAAATTCTTGAACTGGATTAGCTGAGTGCGTGCCTATCAAGGGCCTGGCGTACAGCAAGAACTTGACCACGCAGGTCTATTGAAAAGGTTTCAGTACTGAGTCCTGGGTTTGTGTGCTTCACCTTCACCCTCATTACGAATACCTGAGACTCTCTAGCGGGTAACCTGAAAGCAGAAGACTTTTGCCAGCCAGGGTTAAAAATGTTTCTCTGGGCTGGGCATGGTGGCTCAAGCCTGTAATTTCAGTACTTTGAGAGGCCGAGGTGGGCGGATCACCTGAGGTCAGGAGTTCCAGACCAGCCTGGCCAACATGGCGAAACCCCGTGTCTACCAAAACTACAAAAATTAGCCAGGCATGGTGCTGCACGCCTGTAGTCCCAGCTACTCGGGAGGCTGACACAGGAGAATCGCTTGAACCTGGAAGGCGGAGGTTGCAGTGAGCCGAGGTTGCACCACTGCACTCCAACCTGGGAGCCTGGGTGACAGAGCGAGATACCATCTCAAAACACAACAAAAAATTGCTCTGGCCCTGTCTAAAGGTCACCCTGCGCAGGGCTGGAGGGAGCTGACTTCCACCATGAACCAGAAGCAACCCTTCTTTCGGAGGTCTCTGGATTTTGCCTCTAGGATTCAGGAGCCGATGTCAGTTGCTGGGGAGTTTCCAGAGGCAGGGGTCAGATGGTGGTCCATACCAGGCAAATGCAGCTCAGACATGGGTCCAGCACAGATGGGAAGGTCTCGTTGTTATAGAAGATTCTGCCTGTGTAGGTGCAGCCTGCCAGAGAGAGCACACGCTGAGCACCAGCTGGGAGGGGCCAGGGACCAAGCTCTTGGCCAGGGCCAAGGTCGGAGGCTTACCTGGATAGCAAAGGGGAGGCCATGCACCTCCCCAGGCAGTCACCCTGGGAGTTAGGGAAGGGACAAAACGCCTGTGTGGATTGCCTGAATTGGGTATTGACTTTTTTCCCACTGGATTCAGCGGAAGAATCACAGTGTCTTGGCCGCAGTGTTCTCACCCTGGAGACTGGGGAGATGCCTCCTATGCCCCCTCACCAGGGGGGATCAGGCGGACGGACTGGGAATACGAGGTGTGCGTGAGGCTCCACAGCATCTCCCCAACCTCCTCTCTGCCCTTCAAATTCAGTCAAACCACAAACCCCGCCTGTCCAGAACATTCCCCGGCACCACTCCCCTCTCTGATTCCTGACAGCCACAGAAGCCTGATCTGAGTCATGCCACCTTGGATGATATGATCACATACTGGTGAGTGTAAAAGCAGATGATGAGACAGTAGGAGAAGCTTTTATAAAATATATATATAATGTACATCTACTAAATGTTGTGTGTGAGCACCACAAAAAGAGGCTGGAAGGACGTCAACACAAAGCTAACAGTGGTGATAGGTCCTTCTTCATATTTTTTATTTTTGCTTTCTGTATTTTTTTTCTAAGTTTTTTATCACAGAGCTGGGCGTGGTGGCTCACGCCTATAATCCCAGCACTTTGGGAGGCCAAGGCAGGCGGATCGCCTGAGGTCAGGAGTTCGAGACCAGCATGGCCAACATGGTGAAACCTTGCCTCTACTAAAAATGCAAAACTCAGCTAGGCGTGGTGGCACGCGCCTGTGATCCCAGGTACTCAGGAGGCTGAGGCAGGAGAATCGCTTGAACCCGAGAGGCAGAGGTTGCAGTGAGCTGAGATCCCGCTACTGCATACCAGCCTGGGTGACAGAGCAAGACTCTGTCTCAACAAAAATAAAGAAATAAAATAAAATAAATTATCTGGCTGGACATGGTGGGTCACACCTGTAATCCCAGAACTTTGGGAGGCTGAGGCGAGCAGATTACGAGGTCAAGAGATCGAGACCATCCTGGACAACATGGTGAAACCCCGTCTCTATTAAAAAATGCAAAAATTAGCTGGGTGTGGTGGTGCACACCTGTAGTCCCAGCTACTTGGAAGGCTGAGGCAGGAGAATTGCTTGAACCCAGGAGACGGAGGTTGCAGTGAGCCAAGATCGCGCACCACTGCACTCCAGCATGGCGACAGAGTGAGACCCAGTCTCAAAAAAAAATTTTTTTCTATAGTAAAACGTTACTTTTGAAATCATGGAAAAGGTAAAAATGACTCTTAAAACTTCTTTCCTCTTGCTGTTCTCCTGTTGCCTCACAGGTACCGCTCCCGTACCGCCCACCTGCACTGTAAGCCCTGTGTGCCTTCCTAGCTGCCTCAAGCACTCAGAGGCGGCCTGGCTTGGGCAAACTGTTCCACCTCAGTTGCCTTATCTGTGCAATGGGGTTGTCCCTTGGGCTTGTTAGGACGATGTGAGATGAAGCTTGTATGGGGCTTAGTGCAGAGGAGCCCGGTGCAGGGTGAACCTGGAGGTGGTACCTGCTGAGAGTCCCTGTCCTGGGGGCTGGCGGGGGGAGGCAGGGGGTTACCTGCTGAGCAGTCCGGGCAGCACTGTCCGGGGATCCGGATTGGGTGAGGGCAGGAGTCCACACAGTCTGTCCTCTTGCAGCTCACCGAGCCATCTGCCTGGAGGAAGGAGGAACTTCACCAAGACCCCACCAGTGACACCAGCCCCTGCCTCCCAGCCCTGCAAAAGAAACGGCAACACTGCAACCCAGCCAAGGCTTGCCCTGAAAGCACCATGATGCGGCTGGGAGGGGGCAGGTCCCCCCTAAGAGGACCGGCTACTTGGGAAAGGCCACGTGGGCCTTCCAGGAAGGCTCTGCATCTTTAAGAAGGAAGGTCAGAGCTGGGATTCTGGTCTCCTCAGCTTCCTCTCCCTCTCCTGCAGCAGCCAAAGACTGCACCATCACCCTCATCCAAATCCTCTCTCAGCTTTTCCCTGAAACCCTGGCTCACCAGGAACCAACCTGCAGAGTACCATAAAACCCTATTTTTAGAAAAAACCATGCCACCAGAAATGTCCGTTTCAGAGAGTCAAAGTGCAACATAAGGTTTCTTTTTTTTTTGAGACAGAGTCTCACTCTATTGCCCAGGCTGAAGTGCAATGGCACAATCTTACAATCTTGGCTCACTTTGGCTCACTGCCACCTCCACCTCCCAGGTTCAAGTGATTCTCCTGCCTCAGCCTCCCAAGTAGCTGGGATTACAGGCATGCGCCATATGCCCGGCTAATCTTTGTAGTTTTAGTAGAGTCGGGGTTTCACCATGTTGGTCAGGCTGGTCTTGAACTCCTGACCTCAGATGATTCACCTGCCTCAGCCTCCCGAAGTGCTGGGATTACAAGTGTGAGCCACTGCACCTGGCCTCTTTTTCTTTAAAAAAAAAATCTGACAGTTTGAACCTTTTATATCACTCTCTTAATATCACGAGTGCCCAAAATCAGTCATAAAGGAGAAGACAGCACAGATCAGACTTTCCTCCAAATCTAATTCCAATGAGGCGTGTTCAGCATACAGCTTTTTAACAAACGGCTCATCGAAGGCACTAGAAGGCTGGGCTCCTCCCCCATGAAAGCGCACACAAATCACCTGAAGGTTAAAATGCAGTTTGTGAGAGCAGAGGCGTGGGCAGGCCCACGCCCAACCAGGGCTCCCAACGCAGGTGCAATGGACCTCATTTTGAGAAATAAACCTCTAAAAGACTCGAAGCTCTTAAAGTAGAAAGGAAAGTCAGCATCTATTACATTGGTGCAAAAGTAATTGCGATTTCTGCCATTATTTATTATTTATAATGGCAAAAACCGTGATTACTAATACTTAAATAATGAGCTAAAACAAGTGTTTTTCTGGGTGGATAGCTGTGTTTGCATTGTTGTCGATCTGACTCTCGAATTCATGCACCTCCTTATCCATTTTTAAAACAGTGAGGTCATATGATTCGCAGTCATGAAGAAAATGTTGCAACTTCGCAGAAACAGAGTGAACAACTGGGTCTTAGGCTGCCCTACTCCCTCAGTTATCCATGCCCAGGAAAACCTTCTATGAAGATTCCTAATTCTTCCTCCTCATGCCAGCAGCTCTCTGCACATGCACAGTGTGTTACACACATTTTTTTTTTTTTTGAAACAGGGTCTTGCTCTGTGGCCCAGGCTGGAGTGCAGTGATGTGATCACAGCTTACTGCAGCCTCCTGGGCTCGAGCAATCCTCCCACCTCAGCCTCCCAAGTAGCTGGGACCATAGCAGCATGCCACTACACGTAGCTAATTTTTGTGTGTGTGTGTGTGTGTGTTTTTTTTTTTTTTTTGTAGAGAGAGGGACTCACATGTTGCCCAGGATGGTCTCAAATTCCTGGGCTCAAGCAATCCTCTCACCTCAGCCTCCCAAATGTTGGGGTTATAGGCATGAGCCATCACGCTTGGCCATACACACTTCTTTTTCTTTTTCTTTTTCTTTTTTTGAGACGGAGTCTGGCTCTGTCACTTAGGCTGGAGTGCAGTGGCATGATCTCAGCTCAGTGCAACCTCTGCCTCCTGAGTTCAAGCGATTCTCCTGCCTCAGCCTCCTGAGTAGCTGGGATTACAGGCACCCTCCACCATGCCTAATTTTTTTACTTTTAGTAGAGATGGGGTTTCACCACGTTAGTCAGGCTGATCTTGAACTCCTGACCTCATGATCCGCCCGCCTCGGCCTTCCAAAGTGTTGGGATTATAGGTGTGAGCCAATGCACCCGGCCCTATACACACTTCCTAAGGCCAATTGCCAAGCTCCATCGTCCTCACACCTCTAGTGAGGACAGGATAAACTGGGTCCAACCCTTTCTGTGAAAGTGGAACTTGACAGCACCGGAGGGAGCCTGAGGCCAGGACGCTTGTCTCCTCTGGGTGAGGCAGGGCAGCCGGGTAAAGCAGCTGAAGGCGAGCAGGTTGTCATTCACCTGGCAGATGCATAACTCACAGGGGTCACCAGGTGACCAGATCTGTCCAATCGGAAACTCAACCCCGTTGTCATCGAGAGAGCAGCCTGGACGAGGACAGTGGCAGAGAAGAGACAGTGGGCACAAGACCCAGACTACAACAGCAGCAAGGACAGATGCCTCACGCACACAGTCACGCACAGACACGGATATGACTCACATAAACAGACACACAAACTTACACACACTCATACAAATGCACAAATACACACACAGATACAACTCACAGAGACAAACATACACCCAGACAAATGCACACCTACATACACATGCACAGATACCATTCATGCACACACAGAAACACACACACTCATACAAATGCACATTTACATACACAGATACAATTCACACACACATACACTAATACTAATGCACTTACATGTGTATACACATGATCACACAGATACCATTCATGCAGACACACACACACTCATACAAATGCATATTTACATACACACAGGCACAATTCACACAGGGACACACAAACACACTTATACAAACGCACACTTACCCACACAGATGCCATTCATACAAACACAGAAACACGCACACACTCATACAAATGCACATTTACATACAAAAACAGATACAACACAGCAACACACACTCATACAAATGCACTTACATATGCTTGCTCACACAGACACACACAGATATTACACAGAGACAGACACACATAAACATATGCACACACAGACACACTCATAGAATCATACACTTACATGCACACACACATATACAGACACAACAGACACAAACATACATGCTTACACAGGCACACACACAAAAACACAGACACATACACACAAACATACACACCACAGAGACACACTCAGACATATTACACAAAACAGACACATACTCATACACAAACACAAAGACTCATGTACACAGACTCCTACACACAGATACCACTAACACACTGACACACATAGATCACTACTCACAAACACAGAAACACCCAAACACATACTACACAAAACACACACACCCGTACACAGGTAGACACATATATATACACAGACTTACACACATTCATACAAATGCACACATACATGCTCACATACACATACTACTCACACACAGACACACACACTTACACTCATGCAGACCCACTCATACAAACATATACTTACATGCACACACAAACACACACATATGCAGACACAACAGACATAAACATGCTTATTCACACAGGCACACACAAAAACACAGACACACAGACACACATAGACACACACCCCCAAAGAAAGACACATAGACATACCACACAAAAACACAGACACACACTTGTACACAGGCAAAGACAAGTACACACACAAACTTACATTCATACAAATGCACACATACACATACACACTCATACAGACACACACATACTACTCACACACACAGAGACCCACAAACTTACACTCAGACACACTCATACATACACTTACATGCACACACACATATGCAGACAAAACAGACATAAACATGCATGCTCACATAGGCACACACAAAAATGCAGACACATAGACACACACACACTACCCACAGAGACACATAGACATACTACACAAAACACAGACACACACTCATATACGCAAACACAAAGACACACATACACAGACTCCCACATGCAGGTACCACTAACACACCGACACACACAGATAACCACTCAGAGACACACAAACTTACACACACAGGCACACACTCAGACACACTACACAAAACACAGACACACTCATACACAAGCACAGAAAGACACATGTACACACACACAGACAACACACACACCAGCAGTCTCAGCAGGTGAAGCTCAGCTCTCTCCCCAGCATCCACGCCCTGTATAAGGGCAGCCCGGGGCCAGCTCACCTGTCGCGGGTATGGGCTCCAGGCAGGTGAAGCAACATTGCCCAGGGTGCAGCCGCCACTCTTCTCGGGGACAGGCCAGCTCAGGGCAGGGCATGAAGGAGCACTCCACCTCCCCATTCTGGAAGAGAGCCAAGGCACAGAATGATGAGGGCAGCGCCGCAGCCCGGGGCCATCGAGGGCTAGAGGAGGCTGGCAGGCTGCCATCACCCTCCCCTCCACTCAAGTGAAACTGACAAATCTCCAGAGAGCACAACAGGGAGGTAGGGGGAACCGGGAGTCCTTGAGTAGGGGCTGGGTGTGAGCCCAGCAGGGCATCCTGGGAATGGGCACAGCCTCCACCATCTCTCACCCTCCCACTTCCATCCAGGTTCCCTACTGCCTTCACTCTGGCTCCTTCAATCAACTCTTGCTCCACAGCCAGATAACTTTCTCCAGCATGATCTGATTGCATCCCTCCATGCATAAAACCATTCTGCAGCTTCACTGAATGCAAAGCCCTCAAGGGCAACTGGCGGAGCCCTTCAGGACTGAGTCAGGGCAGAGGCTATCCGTGCCCATCCAGGTCACATCCCCAAAGTACTGCCCGTGGCTGATGGTAGCTGCATCCTCCAGAGATGCCTGGATGGTCACTGCCCCCACTCCCTGGGGGGCAGAGTCTCTATAACTGACTGGCACTGGGGTGCAAGAGCCTTGCTCTCTGGCACAGTCCACCGTCCAGAGTTCCCCAGGGATCAGGGTGAGGCCACGCCTTCACCCTGCTTCCTCTCCAGCCCCATCCTGCTTCCTTCACTGGTTCCTCCCGAGAGCCCTCCTTTGGAAGGTCGCCTGCTCGGGCCCTGCTTCTAGACAACACAAGCCAAGATGCAACCCCTACCTGCAGCCTGCTTGACTCTCTCCATGCTCCAGCCAGGATGGCCATCTCCAGTTCTCCACCCTCTGCTGGGCACAGCAACCTCAGCTTCGCACCTGATGAGTCCCCGCCACCCTCCAGGCCTCTACTTAACATCCCACCTTCCAAAAAGGCATCAGGAGCCCTGGGTACCTGGCCATCACCCACCTAGGCTGTGGGCTTCCGGACCAAGGGAACTGGGGCTTCCTTGTGCTTAGCTGTGTCCCCAGCACACAGTAGGTGCTCTGTAAATAGCGGTGCTGAAAGATGAACTTCAAAGAGACTGTGGGAAGACCTGGGGGAATCCCTGTAGTGCCTTTGCTGCCTCAGTTTCCCTATTGCTGTGTGGCAGCTCATCTTCTCCTAGTCAAGTCAACCTGAGTGAAGTGTTGTGTCTCCCTCCCCTCCCCATCAATTCCACAGGCTTCAGGACGCTCAGCCACCATACCTGGCAAACACAGGTGGTACACTCGTCACCACCCCCACTGAACACGGCCCCGTCCTCGTACCACCGGCCATGGAAATAGCATCTCACTGCAGAGGAGAAAGGGAGAAGCAGCTCAAGGTTGTTGAGCAGGGGCAACTAAAGAAAAGGGGTAACAAATGGCTGGGGAGCCCCGGAGCACCTAATACCCACCCACGACACTCCACATCTTGCTCCGTGCCCAGGAGCCCAAAGCACTTCTCCCCCTCCAAACCCAAGACACAAAACAAGTCAGGCCGACAAAGGGTTGGGTGTGGCAGTTCATGCCTATAATCCCAACACTCTGGGAGGACGAGGTGGGAGGATCTCTTGCACCCAGGAGTTCAAGACCCCCATCTCTACAAAAACTTTTAAAACTGAGCTGAGTGCAGCAGTGTGTGCCTGTGGTCCTAGCTAATTAGGAGGCTGAGGCAGGAGGATGGCTTGAAACCAGGGGTTGAGGGTATAGTGATTGCACCACTGTACTCCAGCCTGGGCAACAGAGCAAGGCCACATCTCAACAACAGCAAAAAAAATCTGACAAAGAATGAATTAAATGTAAGATGAGGCCCTTAACCAAAGAGGCAGGGGAAGCCCTAAATAACAAAAGAGTAAAAGAATAAAAGAAAATAAAAAGAGACTATCCCGGACACCTAAGACAAAGGTGCCACCTTAGACAAATGATGCCACCAGACCAACCTGCCATTAGTCAGACTGTCCTGGGCTCAAATCCTAGCTACGCAACTCACCAGGGAAGGACTTTGGGCAAGACACTTAAAGCTCTCTAAGCCTCGGTTTTCTCATCTGTACAAAGGGACTGACAAGGGTTCCTACCTCATAGAGACTACATTGACTATGAAAAATAATTCAATTAAAAATAGTATAACACCTAAACATTGAGAAAAAAATACTTAAAAAGAACACCAGCCTTGAAGTCAGGTAGACTTGAATTCAAGTTCTGCTCCATTACTACTAGGCAGTGACTTGAACTTTCCAAGCCTCAGTTTTCCCATCTATAAAATGGAGCAACGAAGAGTACTGCCTTAGAGTGGGGACATAAGGATTCCATGAGATGGAGTTCTGGCAAGTGCCCCACACAGCAAGGGGCACAGGGTCAGCAGGGAACATCCGTGACAGCGATGAAGCCATCCCAGGAAAGAAAACCTTGTTTATAACAAAGGACCTTAGTGGTTAAGGCGAGGCCCCTCCCTGCCCTGGGACAGAGCAATGACAAGTGTGGACTGAACCCCTGTCCTGCCTGAGCTGAAGGTGCCTCCTAAGTCAGGGGAAAGCTGCGTTGTGAGCATAGTCCAGCATCAAACTGCTGTGCACATAACAAGTGCTCAATAAAAACAGGCAATTTGAAATGCTTCACTTGATCTGAGTTTGTAAAGCAGAAACCAATCTCCTCCCTCACTCCTCCACCCACCCTGCTCCAATGCATACTCAAAAGACACCCTCCCCTGCACTCACAAAGAAGCAAAATGTAAAACTGGGCTTGGGGGCTCATGCCTGTCATCCCAGCACTTTGGGAGGCCACTACAGGTGGATCACCTGAAGTCAGGAGTTCAAGACCTGCCTGCCCAACATCGTGAAACCCCATCTCTACTAAAAATACAAAAATTAGCTGGAGGTGGCAGCAGGTGCCTGTAATCCCAGCTACTCGCTACTCCAGAGGCTGAGGCAGGAGAATCACTTGAACCCGGGAGGCGGAGGTTGTAGTGAGCTGAGATCATGTCATTGCACTCCAGCCCCTGGCCGAGAGAGCGAGACTCCCTCTCAAAGAAAAAAAAAAAAGAAGAAGAAGCAAAGTGCAAAACTGGGCTTGGAGGCTCACGCCCGTCATCCCAGCACCGTGAAAGGATAAGGCAGGAGAAGCACCTGAGGCCAGGAGTTCAAGACTCTCCTGGGCAACATATCAAGGTCTACAAAAATTTGAAAAAAAAAAAAAAGCAAAATACTCCAAGAGCATCACTTACCTGGAACACAAGTACAGCAATCCGACTGTGGGGAGGTCTGACAGCGGCCAGGGGGACACTCTGGAGAGATGCAGGACACGTTTCCAGCCTGAGGAGGCAAGAGATGGCACTGGGGGCGCAGGGGTGGAACAGGGCTCATTCCCTATCTCACAGCAGGCCCTTCGAACAGGAAAGCTACCTAACGGAGGCCGCCAGAAACCTTTAAATGCGGCCATGTCACAGGGTCACATTTCTGGTGTTTATGATGCTGCTATGGTTTGGCTGTGTCCCCACACAAATCTCGTCGTGAATTGTAGCTCCCATAATTCTCACGAATTGAATCGAATCATGGGGGCAGTTTTCCCCATACTGTTCTCGTGGTAGGGAATAAGTCTCACGAGGCCTGATGGTTTTATAAGGAGTTTCCCCTTTCACTTGGCTTTCATTCTCTCTTGCCTGCTGCCATGTAAGATGTACCTTTCACCTTCTGCCGTGATTGTGAGGCCTCCCCAGCCACATGGAACTGTGAGTTCATTAAACTTCTTTTTCTTTGTAAATTACCCAGTCTCAGGTATGTCTTTATTCTCACACAGCGTGAAAATGGATTAATATATATGATGTGGCTAAAACACCTCAGGTGCCTAACATACTGCTCCAGGAAAAAGGCCAGGGCAGCCCAGCGGGCAGAGCGTGCTCCCTTCCTTATGCAAATGTGCCTGGGAGCTCTGGAAGGTGCTGGGAAGCAGAGAACAGAGCTGACTCCTGCAGGGAAGGAGACCCCCACGCACTTTCCCGTGCATCTGAGTTTTGAATCAGGTGGCTCATGTTGGCTAGCCAAAGAATTAAATTTCAAAATAAATGTTTTAAATTTGACATTGAGACCAGAGAGCCCCCAGTTTCGGAGTCAGCCAGACCTGAGCTCCAGCATCTGCTCCTCCCCTATCAAGACTTTCGGACAAGTAGATCACATCTCTGAGCCCCAGTCTCTCCATCTAAGAAATAGGCTGGAGCTGGTGAATCTCTCAGGGGTTACCAAGGATTACGTGCAATGAGATCATTCATGAAAGTGCATGGGGCTGTGTGTGGTGGCACACACCTGTAATCCCAGCACCTTGGGAGGCCGAGGCAAGAGAATTGCTTGAGCCCAGGAGTTTGAGACCAGCCTGGGCAACGTAGGGAGACCCTGTCTCCACAAAAAATAATTAGCTGGGGTGGTGGCACATGCCTGTCGTCCCAGCTACTTGGGTGGCTGAGGTGGAAAGATTGCTACGGTCAGGGGTGGGGGTGGAAAGGGGAAGGAAAGGGGATGGGAGGGAGAAAAGAGGGGGAAAAAAAAGGAAGGAAGGAAGGAGGGCTGGAGGGAGGAAGGGAGGGAGGGAGGGAGGGAGAGAGGGAAGAAGAGAGGGAGGGAAGCAGGAAGGAGGGAAGGAAGGGAGGGAGGAAAGGAGGGAAGGAAAGAGGGAAGGAGGGAGGGAGGGGATCTGGCTGCTATGCTTTCATGTAGCACATAGGAAGAGTTCAATAAAGGGTGCTGGTGGCTGTCTGCATGCCCTGATTTCACACTGCAGCTTCCACCTTTGGTGCCAGTGCAAGAGACACTTAAAGATGGTCATGACCAGGTGCAGTGGCTCATCCCTATAATCCTAGCATTTTGGGAGACCAGGGTGGAAGGATAGCTTGAGCCCAGGAATTTGAGACCAGCTTGGGCAACACAGCGAGACCCTATATCTAAAAAAATACATATATACAAAAATTAGCTGAGTGTAACGGGATGCACCTGTGGTCTCAGCTACTTGGGAGACCGAGGTGGGAGGATTGCTTGAGCCTGGGAATTTGAGGCTACAGTGAGCTATAATTGCACCACCATACTCCAGCCTGGGTGACAGAGCAACACCTTGTCTCTAAAATAAAAAATAAAGACCGTCAGAGGACAGCAGCGAGGACTGGTGGACAGAGCCCTAACTTTGGGCTCAGGCAGACCTTAAATCCCAGCTCTACCACCTCCCAGGCTCTGTCTTTTCATCTGCAAAATAGGGGCAGTAAAGCTGACCCCAAGGAGCTGCTGGAGCCTCCTCGAGGAAAGACATGAGAAGCACCAAACTCTGGGCCTGGCGCTCAGTTGGTGCTCCCAATCAAATACGTGGGACAGCATCTGGCAGGGCGGGCACACAGTAGGTGCTTCATAGCTATTCTTAGAGGAGTGAATTTGCCCAAAGTCAAACACTTTTAACAAGCTGAGTTTGGTAATGATCCTTCTTCCTCTCAAATGTGGAGACCTTTATTGTGCTGGCAAATATTTTGCCTGGAGAGAAAAACAGCCTCCCTGGTGGGAAGTTTCTGAGGAATTTCATCCCCTCCCCTTCGTACACAGACGGACCCTGTGTGCCGTCTGGCTGCCTTCCGCGGAGCAGAAGCCTCCCTGACTCCACCAACCTTCATGTTGTATAATTCCCGCCCCGTTTTAAATTCTACAGCTTCTGGCCAAATTCCACAACCTGAGAACGTTCCCTTCCACTCAGCAAGCTCACATTTAACATCTGGTCTTTTCTGCTGCCTCTAAAACCCCCAAAGGTTAAGAAAACACCCACGAGGCTTTGAGGATCTTGTGATGCTTACCAGACAGACACACACTGTGCAGTTCTCATTGGGAGGTGAAAACACGTCCCCTTCAGCTCGGACGACGCCTCTGTGAAAACAGCCTTTGAAAGACAAATAGAGGCATCAGACCTCTTCAACAGAGAGGAAGCTTGAGGTCTCACTGCTTCTCCAGGCTTAATGTACCTGGAACGTTCTCTCACTGCCCTAGGTGCGCCAGCAGTGACAGATTCGGGGTACTCTGTGTGGTCCTTCAAGAATCAGCCGTGGTGGCCCCAGGAGGGTCCATTCATGTCTCACAAACCCACAACTGTCTGGAGGGCACAGCATTTTACTCCCAGAGGGCAGGAAAGGGTTCAAAACTTGGCCTGCCAGTTCAGTTTACCAGAGTAGCCCTGGACATGTCACTTCACCTCTCTGGTACGCAGTCATCTTCACTGCAAAATGGAAACACCACCATGTACCCTGCAGGGAACTTGGAACGATCCAAAACCTCAGCAATAAAGTCCCCAATACTTTGTACTTAGGACTCAGCATGTAGCGGGGACATAGCCCATGATAGTCATTAAGAAAATCAGGCCAGGCACGGTGGCTCACGCCTGTAATACCAGCACTTTGGGAAGCTGAGGAGGGTGAATTACTTGAGGTCAGAAGTTCAAGACCAGCCTGGCCAACATGTCGAAACCCCGTTGCTAATAAAAAAAAGAAAGATACAAAAATTAGCCAGGTGTGGTAGCAGGCGCCTGTAATCCCAGCTACTCGGGAAGATTGTTTGAACCCGGGAGGCGGAGGTTGCAGTGAGCTGAGATCACACCACTACACTCCAGCCTGGGTGACAGAGCAAGACTCCATCAAAAACACCAAAAACAAACAAAAAAAGCAGTGCATTTCCATTTTAACCCTTAGGAAGACTTTTTAACTGCTGGTCAATATCCAACAACCTCAGTGTCATAACACCAAGAGCACCAGACAAAGAATCCCCTCCCAGACCGATTGAATGAGAATCTGCTTTTTTTCTTTCTTTCTTTCTTTTTTTTTTTTTTTTTTTGAGCCAGGGTCTCACTTTGTTGCCCAGGCTGGAGTGCAGTGGCACAATTATGGCTCACTGCAGCCTCAACCTCCTGGGCTCAGGTGATCCTCCCACCTCAGTCTCCCAGGCAGGTGGGATTACAGGTACACGCCACCAGACGTGGCTAATTTTTTGTAGACACAGGGCCTCCCTATATCAGCCAAGCTAGTCTCAAATACCTGGGCTCAAGCGATCCACCCATCTTGGTCTCCCAAAGTGCTGGGATTACAGGCGTGAGCCAGTGTGCCCAGCCAAGAATCTGCATTTTAATAAGAGTCCCCTTGATTCAAGTGCAGAGCAAGTTTCGAGAAGCTCCGGCAGGATCTGTGAAGAATTTGGGTCTCTATCCTTCCAGCAACAGGAAGCAAATGAAAAACTGTCAGCAGATGGGAAGGAGTCAAAGCAGAATTTAGAAAGAATGGGGCTGGGCGCAATGGCTCACACCTGTAATTCCAGCACTTTGGGAAGCCAAGGCAGATAGATCACAAGGTCAAGAGATTGAGACCATCCTGGCTAACACGGTGAAACCCTGTCTCTACTAAAAGTACAAAAATTAGCTGGGCGTGGTGGCACGCACCTGTAGAACCAGCTACTCGGGAGGCTGAGGCAGGAGAATCGCCTGAACCCAGGAGATGGAGGTTGCAGTGAGCCGAGATTGCGCCACTGCACTCTAGCCTGGTGACAGAGTGAGACTTCATCTCAAAAAAAAAAAAAAAAAAAAGAAAAAGAAACAATGACTCCTCCGCCTATAAGAGGGGAACTAGGGCAGGAGAAGGGACTGCACAGTGGATTTAAAGGGGCTCATTGAATGAATGAATAAATGAATGAATGAAGCTGAAAACGGATGCCCAAAAGATGAAACGTTGCCCTTGATGGATATTACAGCATAGATGAGCAGTTCTCAAAGGGTGGTCCCTAGACCAGCCACGTCAGTATCACCTGGGAACCTACTGGAAATGCACATGTTCTGGCCCTATCCTAGACCTGCTGAATCAGAAGCTCTGGGGGCAGTGCCAAGGGAACTGTGGCTTCGTAAGCCCTCGAGGAGATTCTTTTTTTTTTTTTTTTTTTTAAGATGGAGTTTCACTCTTGTTGCCCAGGCTGGACTGCAATGGTGCGATCTCGGCTCACTGCAACCTCCGCCTCCAGGGTTCAAGCGATTCTCTTGCTCAGTCTCCTGAGTAGCTGAGATTAGAGGCATGTGCCACCACGCCCAGCTAATTTTGTATTTTTAGTAGAGGTGGGGTTTCTCCACGTTGGTCAGGCTGGTCTCAAACTCCTGACCTCGAGTGATCCACCACTCAGCCTTCCAAAGTGCTGGGATTACAGGCTTGAGCCACCGCACCCAGCCAGCCCTCCAGGAGATTCTAATGTACACTAATGTTAAAGGACAGCCCTTTGGCTGCAGGAGGGCACAGAGAAAAGAAGGGGCAGGACTCTGTCCTTCACTGGCACCAGCTCTCACCTGTGCACAATGGGCAGCACCCCTCATCTTTGGAGGGAATTGGGTGGGAACAAGCAGCTTCACACTTCACCTTTTCACAGGTCACCTCCCCATCCTAGAAGCACAAGCAGGAGTTATAGCCACTACAAGGCCCCAGACTCCAGACCAAAGAAGTTCCGGGGACCCCTAGTACCCACCTCACACCAGCACTGGGAACACCCAGGCTCTGTCCAGTGACTCCCTGATTCATGCATGGCTTCCAGGTGCCAGCAGGGAGAGGGCCCTGCTGCCAGCCGGGGGGCCTCAGGGCCTCTGGGTGAGGAAGAGGTCCCCATCACCTCCCCCTGAAAGAGTGAGGGGGGCCTGAGGTTCCCCAGCAAGGTGGCAGTAGGCACTGGGGTGACCATCAGGGTGGACAGCAGCCACAAAGGGGCAGAAGGGGAGAATGTGGGTAGTGGTGGAGTGTGAGATGGCAGGCGGGTGGTCCTGACTCCGGCTGGGGGCCCTGGAGCCCCCGAAGAAGGGGTATGTCCTGGGGACAGGGCAGGCCGGGCGGCCTCTGGAAGCAACAGGAGCATCTTGGGGGGCTGTTGCTGGGGCTGCAGGATGACAGATGAGGCCAGCACGGCTTTCGGGAAAGCTGAAACAGAAGCACGGAGGTCTCTTGGGGTGGGCAGCAGAGATGGGGTTTAGGGAGACCTGGGCTCAGCTCCACCACCACAAGTCCCTGTTCACCCTCGTGGTCTGTGCAACATTCTACTGTTTACGGGCACACTGTCGCTGTGCAGCAGGGTGAACCACGGAAATGGCGGTCCCCGCAGTCCAGGTTACATCCTGTTGAGTTTTTTCCTTTTACCATTTGGGGCAAAAAAAAAAAAAAAAAGCTGGGAAAAAAGTGAAAAGAAGAGGAAAAAACGAATAATAAAGTGGAAAACGAAAGTGAGGAAGAAAGTGGTGTTGGAAGAAACAAACAGGATGAACGGAAAACAAGAGCAAACAGAAAGGAGGAGGCCTGGTGGCAAGTGGGCGGGTCCGGGGCAGGGCGGGGCCAGGTGCCGATAGGGCGTGGTTGGATCCCGGGAGGGCGTGAACGGGGCGGGGCCATGCTCTGAGGGGGCGGGATAGGTAATGAGAGGGCGTGGCCAGCTGACGAGAAGGAGGGGGCCTGGCGCTCACCTTCACAAGACACGCGGTCAGCTCGGAGCCTGAAGCCAGGTCGGCATGAGCATAGGAAGCTGCCCACGGTGTTGTGGCAGGAATGGTGACAGACTCGCCTCTCCAATGGCCTCCGACACTCGTTTACATCTGCGGGAGAGCCTCGCTGCGACAACTGCTTTGTTTGGGCTACCGAGCCGTTCTTCCGCCCATCCCTTAGCTCAAAAGACTTGGAGAGTTTCCCTACCATAGTTCTTATGGGGTCCGTTTCTGCCCCAAGGTGCAGGATGTGACTCAGACACCGGGGCTGAAATCTAGTGCTAGTCTCGTTGATAGGTTCACACATCCAGCAGGCATTGAACGTGAGTGTCAGTGACTCAGCCCCAGCACTATGCAGCAGTAATCAATTGCTGCCTGGTGGGGGTAAGCCTCGCTGAGAATCTGATCTCCAAACCTTCCACCCTCCCGTTTTTCTTTCCGAAAAGCCTCAGAACTCACTGAGCTGCTCAAGGTAGGCTTCGGGACAAATACCTAACTGCTAGAACAAGATCTTTTTTCAGACCCATGGGACCCCACCTTCAACCCATGAGCCAAGCTCAAGCCAAACATGCCAATCCCTTTCTGGAAATTTCTGCTAATGGGCTGAGAAAACAGAGGTCTCCTTCTAAACCAGAGGAACCAAGACATAACATGCTTTATTTACCAAGGGGAGCAAAGGCAGCCAAGAAAATGGGTGAGCAGAGAGGAATCCTTGGGGTGTATCTGGGAGAGGAGCGGAAGAGAAACATAACAGGGTAAAAGTGGCACATGGCCAGGAAAAGTCCAAGACAGGGTCTTCATGCAGAGCCATGCCAACCCTAGGGATAGGCAGGCTCTGAGCAAAGGCTCAAGCCCTTTCAGGCCCCAGAGGACCAGAAGATCCAACTGTTAACCTTCCCGGGTCCCTGGGCTCCCTGTCCATCTTCCTGATTGGCAGCCAAAGTGTGCAGACCACAGGGTCCTCCCCGCCTTACCTACACAGGAGTGCTGATTGCTATGGAGGTGGAAGCCCGTTAGACAGGAACACTTGTAGCTGCCAATGCTGTTTTTACATCTCTGCTGACAAGGAGTCCCTAGGCATTCATCAGTGTCTGGCAGGAAAAGGGACAAGACTGTGATTCATTTCCCCAACAGAGCTTTGGAAATATGTGGTCCCCTCTTCCCCCTCATCTCCATCTCCTATCCTGCATAGGACTGGGGAACCACCTTAGCTGCCTCTCTTCTGCACTGCCCACATCCAGTCCTAAATACTCGCTGGGCCAGCCCACTTCTCTCCTCCTCACTACCCCTTAGCCCGGTCACATACATCTCTAGTCTGGAGAATAGCCACAGCCTCCGGTGTGTCTCCCTATCTCTACCTGGGTTCCTTCAAGCCATCTCTGCACAGCCTCCAGGATGTTCTGACCAAAGGGCACTTCTAATCAGGGTGCTCCCTGCTCAAAAACTCTCCACTGCTCCCACAGCCACAGACCTCATCTTAGGGTAAGACACCAAAGCCGCCCCATAGCTCACGACGCCTTCCAACATAGCCCTGGTTGCTTTGCCCACCCCCTTCCTTGCCCCTGACCTTCACTTGGCTTAAATTCTTTTTTGTTTGTTTTTTGAGGCAGAATTTCTCTCTTTTCGCCCAGGCTGGAGTACAATGGCACAATCTCAGCTCACTGCAACCTCCACCTCCTGTTTTCAAGCAATTCTCCTGCCTCAGCCTCCCAAGTAGCTGGGATTGCAGGCATGCGCCACCACACCTGGCTAATTTTATATTTTTAGTAGAGATGGGGTTTCGCCATGTTAGTCAGGTTGGTCTCAAACTCCTTACCTCAGGTGATCCACCCACCTTGGCCCTCCAAAGTGCTGGGATTATAGGCGTGAGCCACTGTGTCTGGCTACTGGCTTAAATTCTTGCCATCTACCAAATGCACCACACTTTTTTGGTGTTCCCCTTTTCCCATGTTCTCTCTCTGCCTGGAATGCCTTTCCCTCTTGTTTGGCTGGAAAACTCCTACTCATACTTCAAAATTCAGCTTCAGTCGAACCTCCGCTGTAGAAGTTCCCCAGTGCTATTTGAAATTGTGAAAAACTGGAAATAATCTCTCTGTTCATCAATAAGAGAAGAGTTAGTAAACTGTGAAATATTTGCACTGCAGAGTCAGCAGTTAAAAGGAATAAGGCAGGTCTATTTACCCTGATGTGGAAAGATCTTCAAGACCAGCATTGGGCGGGGGTGGGGGAAGCAAGCAAAGGAATGGCTAGTAGGTTCAAATCCCAACTCTGGCTGGGTGCAGTGGCTCATTCCTGGAATCCCAGCCTTTTGTGGGGCAAAAGGGGAAGGATAGCTTAAGGCCAGGAATTTGAGACCAGCCTGGGCAATACAGCAAGACCCCATCTCTATAAAAAAAAAAAAAAGAAAAAAAAAGAAACCTTAGTTCTAATGTGATCTTAAGCAAGTGACAATTTCCTTAAGCTTCAGTGTTCCTATCAATAAAATCGAGATAAATAATACCAAATTCACCAGGTGATTTTGAAGGCTAAAGAAGAAAATTCATGTAAAGGGCTTAACCCAGGATTCAGGAACGGAGAGTTCAGAAACTATCATATCTCTGTAAGCGCCCGTGTATGTACATACACATCATGAGGATGGGCAGTCGGGGCACACAGCAGACCAATACCTCAGTGCTGTGGACTAAACTCTGTCCCCTCAAAAAGGGCGTTGAAGCCTTAACCACCAATGTAATGGCATGTGGCAGTGGGGCCTTTGGAAGATAATTAGGGTTACATGAGGTCATGAGGGTTGGCCCTCTTGATGGGATTAGTACCCTTGTAAGAAGAGACATAAGAGGCCTGGTCAGTGGCTTACGCCTGTAATCCCAGCACTTTGGGAGGCCAAGGCAGGCAGAACATTTGAGGTCAGGAGTTCAAGGCCAGCCTGATTAACATGGTGAAACCCCATTTCTACTAAAAATACAAAAATTAGCTGGGCGTGGTGGCACACACCTATAACCCTAGCTACTCGGGAGGGTGGGAGAATCGCTTGAACCCAGGAGGCAGAGGTTGCAGTGAACCGAAATTGCATCACTAAACTCCAGCCTGGGCAACACAGGGAGATTCCATGCAAAGAAAAATATATATGTATCAGAGAGCTCTCTCTCCACCAAGTGAAGAAACAGCAAGATGACAGTCTTCTGCAAGCCAGGAAGAGCTCTCGCCAGAAACTGAATTAGCCGGCACCTCAGTCTTGGACTTTGCAGCCTCCAGAGCTATGAGAATCAATGTCTGTGGTATAAGCCCCCAGACTTTTGTGATGGCAGCTCAAGCAGACTAAGATGCCTGGGCTATCCTCCAGGGAGAGCAGAGGGCAGCACTGGGAGAGGGGCCAGGGTGAGCACCTTGACTTTTAACATTTTTCTTATAATTTATGAAAATTTCAAACACAAAGAAAATAATAATGTAGGGTTCAGGGGGAGCTCAGAGTTATCTGCCTTGTGAGATTGTTTCCTTCCTGTAAATAAAAGGCATTTTTTTAAATTAAAATGTAAATAAAAGGCATTTTTAAAAATACCTTTTATTTACAGGTTAAAAGAATGAGTAATAATTGTAAAAGATCTCTCATTCTGCAAACTGAATAGGTAGGATTCCTTCTCTTTCCTGGGCTTCCCCAACACATCCCTTATCCTAGCCTTGTTCATCTCCTCCCCACCAGACTTGGGGGATACTGCTCCCCAGGGTAGCTCTGGAGCCTGGGCCAGCACTGGCAGGTAAAACTGATGAATGAAGTGAGTGAATGAACCCATCCCGGTACGCCCCTCCCATGGCCCCTCTGGACTCACAGCCTGAGTCTCTCCCAGCCCTCCCTCATCTCAGTGGCCTGCTTCCCCGGGTTGGTCGGCCTGCTCTGCCCTGGCTCTCCCCACGGCCTCTCCTCCATCGCCATCGCTTTTATCCCACAGCAGCAGCAGTAGGTTGTTTTCTGAGACGGAGTCTCACTCTGTCGCCCAGGCTGGAGTGCAGTGGCGTGATCTCAGCTCACTGCAACCTCCGCCTCCTTGGTTCAAGCAATTCTCCTGCCTCAGCCTCCCGAGCAGCTAGGACTACAGGCACCCACCACCACACCTGATGAATTTTTGTGTTTTTAGTAGAGATGAGGTTTCACCATGTTGGCCAGACTGGTCTCGAACTCCTGACCTCAGGTGATCCTCCCACCTTGGCCTCCCAAAGTGCAGGGATTAGAGATGTGAGCCACCCCGCCGGGCCAGCAGCAGTCGGTCCCAACTGTTGGACACGACTCCACCTCTTACTAACAACTTGGCCTTGGGCAAACCTCAGTCTCCACATCGGTCACACAGGAACCATAACAGCATCTCCTTCAGAAGACGGTGGTGAAGGTTCATTGCAGTGGCGCACAGAGCACTGTGCTGGTCATGGCAGGGCCGAGCGTTCAATGTGGCATCCCCATTACCCCACCCGGAGCAGCCGTCCCTTCTCTGCAGCTCACCTTGGCAGCTGTGGCGGTCAGCAGACAGCTGCATGCCAGGCCTACACTCACACACATACCCGCCTTCCGTGTTCACACAGTGGCCCTCGCAAGAGGAGCTTACACATTCATCAATGTCTGGAAAGAGAGAAAGCACGTGTTCTCACAGTGGTCCTCGAAGAAGAGCTTACACATTCATCAACATCTGGGAAAGAAAGCATTCTTGCAGGTCGGGCATGGTGGCTCACGCCTATGATCCCAGGACCTTGGGAGGCCGAGGCGGGCAGATCACCTGAGGTTGGGAGTTCAAGACCAGCCTGACCAACACGGTGAAACCCCATCTCTACTAAAAATACAAAATTAGCCGGGCCTGGTGATGCATGCCTGTAATCCCAGCTACTCGGGAGGCCGAGGCAGGAGAAACGCAAGAAACAGGGAGGCAGAGTTTTCGGTGAGCCAAGACCAAGCCAATGGACACCACCCGGGGCCACAAGAATGAAACACCAATTAAAAAAAGAAGAAAGAAAGAAAAGAAAAGAAAAGAAAGAAGGAAGGAAGGAAAGAGAGAATGAAGGAAAGAAAGAAGGAAAGAAAGAAAGAAAGAAAGAAAGAAAGAAAGAAAGAAAGAAAGAAAGAGAAAGAAACCGAGCAAGGCACGCACAGAGCAAGGC